>JAHBCN010005052.1:0-58499 GCA_019359885.1 Listronotus oregonensis | reverse complement strand
TATATATATATATATATATATATATATATATATATATATATATATATATATATATATATATATATATATATATATATATATATATATATATATATATATATATATATATATATATATATATATATATATATATATATATATATATATATATATATATATATATATATATATATATATATATATATATATATATATATATATATATATATATATATATATATATATATATGCAGGGCCCTGCAGCTCACCTCGCGTCTTATGTAGCTCATTTATTATTCACTGTATAATTTTCATATTTTGCAGACGTTACCTTTAACTCACGGCGCATTCCAGGAAAAGAAGTTTGGTTATATAGGATGTCACAAAAAAGTGTGACGTCACGATGGTGCATGAACACTGTATTTTTTGTAAATTTAGGTACCTCCTGTGGTTATTTATATTTCTATAAAATTTTGTTAACATTGGTTCAGTAATTTCAAAGAAAAAAAAATAAAATAAAAAAAAAACTGTTTTGCACCATTGAATTTAAAAATGAATAAAAATACCAACAGTGCTTGATTAATAGAATTAAACAAGGAACTTATTAAGTAACGTAATATTAGTCGCTTAGTTCATGTTTGGTTAATTCGAACTGTACAGGGTGTCCAAAATTTAGTGTCAAACTATTCAAATTTGAAAGCACTTTATTTTTCTTATTTTAAATATGAGCCCCTGTATATTTTTAGGTCGCTAGATGCAGAATTAAAAACAAACATTTTTCTAATTATAACCCTATCGAAATTCCTAACACATTAAAAGTTATTCGTTGAAAACTCATTTTGGCATGAATTTTAATAGTAATACCATTAAAAAAAATGATAGGTAGCTATAAAAAATAATTTATTGACATTGGAGTTTCCTAATAACGTTAATTATTACCTAGAAATTGCTTTAATTTACCTAAATATTATCAAAAGTATTAAAAATTAAAAATAAATAATTATTTAACATTTAAAGGTTTTTCCCAAAATATGTTAATTTAATTAATAAATAATAATACATTTACCTAAATTTTTATAATATGTCAAAATAAGATTTTGTGAGTTAAATAAACTCCAATGTCAATAAATTGTTTTTTATAGCCACCTCACTTTTATTCAATGGCATTACTATTAAAATAGATGCCAAAATGAATTTTCAACGAATAACTTTTAATGTTATAGGAATTTCGATAAGGTTATAATTAGAAAAATGTTTCTTTTTTAATAGTTCATCTAACGACCTAAAAATATACAGGGGCTCATATCTAAAATAAGAAAAATAAACTGCTTTCAAATTTGAAGAGTTTGACACTAAATTTTGGACACCCTGTACAGTTCGAATTAACCAAACATGACCTAAGCGACTGACATTACGTTACTTAATAAGTTCCTTGTTTAATTCTATTAATCAAGCACTATTGGTATTTTTATTCATTTTTAAATTCAATGGTGCAAAACAGTTTTTTATATATTGAATTTATGATATAATATATATATATATATATTAATATATATATATATATATATATATATATATATATATATATATATATATATATATATATATATATATATATATATATATATATATATATATATATATATATATATATATATATATATATATATATATATATCCCACTAAATGGGAACCATATGAAAAATTTTTTTTTATTAATTTTAGGAAAAAAAAGTTATTCTTAATAAAAAGTTCTGCTTGTTCTAAAAAATACAATTATCAGATATTAAATTTTTTCAGCCGTATACGCGGTGTGTCAAAAAATATGAATTTCACTCAAGAGTAAAGAACCTTTATTTTTGACAATATCGAAAATTTTTATTAAAAAAAGTTGATCAGAACTAAAAACTACTTTCGAATTTAAAATTACATACATTTACATTGAAAAAATAAGTTTTGTTATTTTTTACTACTCTTTTTTTTAATGAAAATTTTTATCTCTTATGATTAAGAAACACATGATAGCCTTATCGTTTCTAAATGTTTTCTAACAATTTTTCAATTTACACGTTATTAATGCATGGGCATTTATTTTGCAAATAGGAACATACATAACTCGTGTAACTAACATAATATTAATACTGGAAATAAATAGATATTTATTTTTCCCTTATTCTACTAATGCCTCGACATATCCACCTTCTCGTTCAATACATTTAATCATTTTATTAGCAAATTTACGTACACATTCCTTCTCATTTGTGTAGAAATTTCCTGGCATGTTTTTAAAATTATTCTCTCCAAATGGTTAACATCTTGAAACGGCGCTTTTTTGTAGACATTTTGTTTAAAGTAACCACATAAGAAGTAATCAAGGGAGGTTAGGTCAGGGGATCTAGCGGGCCAAAAAATATCAGAATATCTGTGAATAACTTTTCCATGGAACAAATGTTCAAGGTATTCCCTAACATTCAATGTACTGTCACCGTCTTGTTGGAAATAAATACATTGACGTTCTTGTAAGGGTAGTTCGTCCATGAAATCATTGATATGAGTTTGTAAAAACTGTAAATAACGTTCGGTGTTCATAGCTTAGTGGAAAAAAAAGCTTCTATTAACCCGTTCTTATAAATGCCAAACCACACGTTCGTCTTAAATGAATATTGGTCACGAGCAATATTTTTTAACCTAATTTTTTTGCAAAAAAATCAGAAAAATTAAATAATTTAACGCCGCAAAAATGTACTACAAACTTTAATTATCCTTATTTGGACACTCTTGGTATATTAAAGCATATTTTTAAAATCTAAGGTAAGTTCACCTCCATAAGGTCAGGTTTGGGTCATTTGAAGGCCAAGTGAAGAAAAAACCATCGGAAAAATTCGAAAAATTTATGCATATGTTTTTGAGGTCATTGAATTAAAATCCAACGTTTATTTTTACTGGTCATTTTAAGGTCATTTTAAAGTGTTTTTGAATTAAAAATATTAAGAATTATATAAAAATCTAAAAAAATTTGTACGTATATTTTCGGGGTTGGCGAATCGAGATCTAAGGACAGTTAACCCACATAGGTTCAGGTTAAAGGTCATTGGGAGGTCATGTGAAGAGCGCTGCAAGTAAGTTCCCACAGTAATGGGATATACTAGTGACGAAAAATAAACGCGCTGGTTTTCTTCACTTGATGATTTATCATATCAGGATGAAGGGTTTTGGATGCCAAATTTTTAGCTTTAAATACTTACATTATACAAATATAAACATTATAATGCATTCTAAAAACAAATTAACGTGTGGTTGCAACCAGGGCACCTCAAAGCGGTGACGATGGGCAACGGGCTTGTCTCACTATCCGGCAAAGCCCCTGAGTTGCGGTGTTTCACACATAAAAGTGTTACTAGGCAGGGTTAGGAAACCAGAATGGATTTAACGACCTTGAAGACATGCATCAATGCATTAACATTTTCCGATTGTTTTTTCTCTACTTTACCATTAAAATGGCCCTGAACCTAACCTTATGGAGGTTAACTGACCTTAAATTTCGATTCACCGCCGTCAAAAACATGGGTACGAATTTATTTTTATTGTACTTAACATTTTCATCCCCAAAACCCGAAAATAACCTTTAAATGACCTTGACTGACCTCTAGAATAGATCCAAAGTGTAAATATACGCCAGATTCGGATTTAGCGACTTTAAAAAGATGCGCATGAATTTTTCAAAATTTTTTCCACATTTTTTTTCTTCACTTGACCTTCAAATGACCTTGAACCTGACGTGATGTCAGTTTTAAGGACTTTATAGCTAATTTATGAATAAATTTAAAATTTTCATATTTTGCAGACGTTACCTCTAACCTAAGGTGCATTTCGGGAAAATAACTTTAGTTATGCAGGGTGCCACAAAAAACTGTGACGTCAAGATGGTACATTTTTTTACATTAATTGCTCCGTATTTCTTGCATATTTAGGTACCTCCTATGGTTATCTATTTTCCTTTAATCAAGATCGACTCTGTGATCTTAGAGAAAAAAAAAATTAAATATAAAAAAATTGTTTTGCACCACTAACTTTAAAAAAGGGATAAAAATACCAATGACACTGGATTATTAATTATTAGAATTTAACAAAAAACTTATTAGGTAAGGTAATATAAGTCACTCAGGTCAAGTTTTCAAGTTTTTTTTTTAATTCGAACGGTACAGGGTGTCCAAAATTTAATGTCAAACTCTTCAAATTTTAAAGAACTCTATTTTTCTCATCTTTAATATGAGCCTCTGTATATTTTAGTTTGTTAGATGCAGACTTAAAAAACAAACATTTTTTCTAAATATAACCCTATTGAAATGACTTAACAGAATAAACGTTATCTATCTGTCGAAAACTCGTGTTGGCATCTATTTCAAGAGTAATATCATTGAATAAAAATAATAGCTGGGTATATAATATAATTTATTAAAATTAAAGTTTATTTAACTGATAAAAACCTTATTTTGACGTTTTGTAAAAATTCAAAAAGTTATTACAGTGTAACTTCGAACACAAACTGAAGGGAATTAGAAAATATTTGTTATATGTGTATTTTACAATGATTAAAAATTCGTGATAAAGAGATTTTGATATATGTATTCATATTGGGATAGGAAAATTCGTTAAATCAAGAAATTCGTTATATTAAGGTTGTACTTTAGTTTAAGAAATACCTTTTAATGTTAAATATAATTTTTGCTTTGTAACACTTTTTGGCTAAGATTAATGTTAGCTTGACGAATTTCTGGGTAATAATTAACATTATTAGGAAACTCTAATGTCCATATATTGTTTTTAATAGCCACCTATCATTTTTATTCAGTGATAATACTTTTAAAATAGATGCAAAAATAAGTTTTCAACGAATAACTTTTAATGTATTAGCAATATCGATATAGTTATATTTAAAAAAATGTTTATTTTTTAAGTCAACATGTTAAGACCTTCAAATATACAGGAGCTTATATTGAAGGTAAGAAAAATAAAGTGCTTTGAAATTTGAAGTGTTTACCACTAAATTTTGGACACCCTATACATTTCGAATTAACCAAACTTGGCCTAAGCGACTAATATTACCTTACTTAATAAGTTTCCCGTTTAATTCAATTATTCAAGCACTATTGGTGTTTTTAGCTAATTTTAAATTTAGTGGCCACTGAAGCGATGCTGACAAAATTTTAGAGAAAGGCAGATAACCAAAAGAGTATGAAGGCGTAGAAGGACCACACAAATTTGTATTTTTATTTTCAGTACAAATTCCGCCTTACAACTCGGAATTTCGACTTACAATTCGGAATTCCGACTTACAACTCGGAATTTCGCCTTACAACTCGGAATTCCGACTTACAACTCGGGATTCCTACTTACAACTCACAATACCGACTTACAACTTGGAATTCCGACTTACAACTCGGAATTCCGACTTGCAACTCGGAATTTTGACTTACAACTCGGAATTTTACTTACAACTCGGAATTCCGAATAAATGACTGCTGTCACCTATCAAATTTTACCTGTCAACTGTCTTATGTCAAAAACCACCATTTAGCTAAAGTCGATGAGATCTATTTTATGGTCCTATACATGCGTAAAAAAATGGCGGCTGTTCCCTGTCAAATGTTACCTGTCAACTGCCCTATCTCAGGAACAATGTGATAACATTGTTGTAACTTAGGTCTTTTAAACTATGATTATAATTACTTAAATTATCTTTTAGCTGTCAAATGCTTTCTGTCAACAGTCATATCTCGGGAACCACGTGACTTAGATATGATCTGTAAAGTTTAGGATACGTAACATAAGGTTTTAAATCAATCAGCGTCAGAACAGTTTTTTCGTCGGTTAGTTTTCGAGAGTTATCGACTAACATCGAAAATTAAACCCAATGATAATAAAAAACTGAAACTTTGTTTAATATTATAAAGCTAATATACCAATCGTATAATAATTATATTATTTAAATCAACTGTTAAGACCTTAGGCTACGTATCCTAAACTTAACAGCTTATTTCTAAGTCACGTAGTTTCCAAGATATGATAGTTGATATGATGTGCACATGTGATAATGATGATAGTTTATATTTAAAAGTTAAATATACTCTATCTCTCTCCAACCTATAGTTTAATTTGATATGCATACTAGGAACTACACTATGGGCCTTTATGGTGTGTTTTCTTTATTCTTTGACCTTGAAATCATTGGCAAAGATCATACAGTCTCTTAATCTTTCTAGCAAGTTTCGTTTTTTTAACTCCTATACTAAGGCCACAATGGTTGATTTTCCCTGGGGTTACCGTTCTCATCGCTAATTGATGCCTCTCGCCTCGACAGCTGTAGAGTCCTTATGGCTTAGGAGAGCGGCATGCGGCTTTCACCATTTGATAGGTATGATGATATCACGTGACTATTGACATATGTCAATGAAAATATATTTTTTATACCATTTTACCATGTCCTATTAGCATTTAATGGGTATCATTTTTTATATGTTTTACATGCCCTTACATCGAGTTCAAGTAAGATAAATTTCCTAAGTGATGTGGTTATCAATTGGAGCCAAAGGGTATCTGTCAGTTTAGGGTTACTGTCAATACCTTATTTACCGGTGGATTGGTATGCTTTACCTTATAATATTAAACAACGTTTTAATTATCAACGGGGTTATATTTAGATTTTAGCCGATAAATCCTAAATGCTATCCCAGGAAAAGACCGTTCTTGCGCTGATTGATTTAATATCTTAGGCTACATATCCTAAACGTTACAGATCATTTCTAAGTCACACAGTTTTCGAGATATGACAGTTGACAGATAACATTTAACAGATTACAGCCATTATTTTTTTCACGCATGCGTAAGACCTTAAGATAGATGTCATTCACGTAAGCTAAATTTTTCAAGGCACGTGGTTTTTGACATATGATAGTTGACAGGTCAAATTTGACAGGTGACAGCTGTCATTTTTCCAGAATTCCTAAGTGTAAGTAAAATTTAGAGTTGTAAATCGGAATTCCGACTTGCAAGTCGGAATTCCGAGTTGTAAGTCGGAATTCCTAGTTGTAAGTTGAAATTCCTAGTTGTAAGTCGGAATTCCGAGTTGTAAGTCGGATTTTCGAGTTGTAAGTCGGAATTCCGAGTTGTAAGTCGGAATTCCGAGTTGTAAGTCAGGATTCCGAGTTGTAAGTCGAAATTGGCACTACAAGAGGAACCTAAATATATAAAAAATAAAGAACATTTAAAAAAATCGTGAAGTTATACTTTTTTGTAACAACCTGTATAACTAAAAGTATTTTCCTGAAATGCACCGTAGGTTACAGGTTACGTCTGCAATATATGAAAATTTTAAATTAATTAATAAATTAGCTACATAGGACTGAAGGTGAGCTGAAGGACCCTGTGTATACATATAGTCCCCAGTGACTTAAGTTACGGTTACTCTCATAAAAGGCAAAGTAATAATGTATCAATTATTTTATTTAAAATTTCAGACATTTCATTGACACTTCAGTACTTAGCCAGTGCAGAGACGTAACTTTAGGTCGTTTTTATTAAGGTACTGCAACTTTTTAATTAAAAATTGGAGATACGTAAAAAAGTCACAAATATTAAATAATTAATCTAAAAAGCGTTATATTTTGAAGATAATAATGTATTGCTGTAAAATACTTAGAAATACTAAGCATGTATGAAACCTTAGCTTACAATAATTTAAATGCGTTTAAAAGTTTAGTACACTTTAGTTTCCATATGTGGGGAGTTGCTTTATTATGTAAAATAAATTAAGTTTAATAGTTAAATCTGTAAAATTTTTGACGGCTAGATTATAACAACATGTTATGTAAAACGAAAACTTCCTGGCAAAAATATGCACATAAACTTTAAGTTAGTACTTATAATTTGGGAAATGGCTTTTCAGACTAAGGGGCAGCGCATCTATCAAACACTGATTGATTTATTTTTGGGTATTTATACTTGGGAGTACTTTTAAGAAAGCAACTTTAAAAAGTTAGTTTTAATTGTGGTATATAATAGATGTTATAAACCACGTAGAGGTTTATAGTAAAGTAAAAAGGTAATACAGTAATATCAATTAGGTGAGTATTAGTCGTACCTTTCTTAGTACAAAAGAATGTCGATATGTAAACAAACTCTCATTCTCTTATACGTCTATTCTAAACTAAAGTGATTATCTAATTATTCTATTTATTACGCTCCTTACAGCAGGCATTTTTATACATAATATTATTGATTATGCTTTTTCAAATTTGTGTGTAGTAAAATATTGTTCTGATGTTTACAATTATAAAAACAGTAATATCATTTTTTTAAATATTTTTTATCGGTAATCAAGTTATTTATAATCAGTCTTATGGAAACATATTCTTTCGTTTATAGAAAAAAAAATTAAAATATTCAGTGACCGCAAAAACTGCCTGTTTTTTCACAATTCACGGAGAGGTAAGGAAAAGACATACAAATATGTATTTTATACTGAATTACTGGTTGCGAAAAGTTAGAATGAGCATTGTTGTTCGTTTTTTGCAAGTATTTAAAATTACTTCTATTTAGGGGTTGGAAAGTTACCAAATCTGAAAAATTGCGAAAATACTTAAAAGTTATTCTTACTGCGGTTTTTATTTTAAATGGACCTTGAAAAAATAAAATAATACATCTTTATTCCTACGATGGTTGTAATACAACCTCCATGGACTATGTGGGGGTGCAATCATCCCCTAAAATATATAAAATTATATGCAACTGTAAAAATTGCAAATTAAAAATTATATTTTTCAGGACATGTCTAATAAGGAATAAATGTAAATGATAATCAACCCCCCTTATCTAAGGGTGAAACCACTCTTATTAATAGGAAAAATTTAATTAAATACTAGCTTCTTCAAAAAAAAGGTCTTAATGTGTATTATTTGATCCAAGTATATAAAGCAGGTAAACCTAGATTTTTTAGATCACTTTAACTGCAACCACCCCTGCAAGGGGGTATATTCACTTCTTAGAATGTCGAAAATCATATACAACTTAAAATTGTAAAAAAAAATTAGATGTTTTATGATATTAACATGAAACCAATATTCAGAGTGAGTTTCGATAATAAACCACACCCAAAATTAAGGGTTAAGAGACCCTTATTAAAGGAAAATTAAATAAAATGTTGGCTTATGCAAAAGGCGTTTTTTTATCCTAAGTCTATAAAACAGGCCTTCTTAAATTTATTTAAGTTCATTTCTGATTAAAGTGACCCCGGTTAGAGGGTAAATTCATCCCCTAAAGTGTATAAAATCATAAACAACTTTAAAAATTGTAAAAAAAATTGATTTTTAGGATATCACAAATATATTATAAATTTTCTTAATTATAGGGGATGAATTTATCCCCTTGCAGGGGTGGTTTTGGTTAAAAGTAAACTCAAAAAATCTAGATATACCTGCTTTATACATTTGGATCAAAAAAATACGAAGCTAAGACTTTTTTTGTAAAAGCTGGAATTTTATTTAATTTTTCCTATTGATAAAGGTAGTTTCACACCTAGAAAGGGGTAGTTTATTATCATATTCATTAATTTCTTATTGGACATGTCTCAAAAAATCTGATTTATTTTTGAAGTTGCATATGATTTTAAATATTTTAGGGGATGATTGAACCTGCACATAGTTCGTGGGGGATGGTTTACAACCTTCTTAAGAATGGAGATGTATAATGTTATTTTTTTAAGGTCCATTCGATACAAAAATCGTAGTGGGAATAATTTTTATTACCACTGCTATTTTCGCAATTCTTCAGATAAGGAGACTTTCCGACCCTAAATAGGGGTAATTTTTGAAAATTAGCAAAAAACGGAAAGCAATGCTCAGTTTAATTTTTTTTGAAGAGTAGTTTGCTATAAACTACATACTTGTATGTCTTTTACTCACCCCTCTGTGAATTGTGAAAAAACAGGCAGTTTTTGAGCGATTTTTGCGGTCACTTTTTAGTTTCTCTTGTACACCTAAACAAAAGTTTATTTAATTAATCGCCCTGCAAACATAAAAGTTTTTCTTTTATACGTGACAAAGTCTATTTCGCCCCTAAGTTTGAAGAACATGTGGCACAAAAATAGTATTTTGGAAACAACAAATAACTTTTTATCAAAAGGCTTTCCAATAATTAACTAAAAGGAAGAACCACAATGTAGTTTTTTTTTGTTTGCCCAACTGCTTAATTTTCTAGTGAAAATGCCTTACATTATACCCCTAAACTAACTATTTACATATTTAAAGGTAAAACAAGCAAAATTAAGGTTTTGAAAAAAAATATCTATTAAAAATATTGTGTATGAACGACACACATAAACAGCAATATGTTACACCACTCAGGAATATTGATTTTATATTGTAAAATCCAAAAGATAAGGGAGAATTTTACTTTAAAGTATTTTGATTTGTAAAATTCAAAATAACAAAATATATTAGTGTACGCTCTGGTAATATTGCAATTTTATTGGTTGGCTTGTGTCATCTGTGAGTGATGTTTACAAATTACTGATCGGTAAGTAAATACTTACCATTTCCTGGCGATAAGTAATCACTTACCGATCAGTAATTTGTAAACATTAGATAATATAATATAGACACACTTATAAATCACATTTTATTTAAAATAATATTATAATTAGAACAGTTTTTGACAAGCATTTTCCAGTTAGAATCGTCACTTTTTTGTTGCATTATATCTCGCACAAAGTCAAATTGGACGAGCTGACAATTGAAAAATTCTGTGACAAATGTGATACAATAAAAATTTTATTGTTATAAAGATCTAATATACCAGCTAGCTATTTGATTAAAGTGTTTAATATACCCAACAATATTTTTATACTCCTTATCAACCTAATATTTTGAGCGTGCAAAAAAATAGCGTAAGCATCACGGTCAGTATGTTCTTACTAATTTCGGTTGTCCTTAACCAGCTTTTAGAAATGAATAAAAATTGTTTAAAACTTTTAAAATATTTGGAGAACTCAGGACCATTTCTAAAAGTCAGGGCATTGCTAAGAGGGTTACAGAACAAGTGCAATCGCATGTTTATCATCAGGTAGCACTACAACCTTGGGTAGATGTTGGCAGACTGTACAACTTTTTTCCAGGTGTTTTGATCTTCCATCATTCTATGTTCGAAGAAAATGTTCATTTTTTAAAGATTTGACACAATGTTGTCTCTCCAACGCATTCTGGGTCGCCCAGGTGGTCTCTTTTCTGTAGGAACCTCTTCCCATATCAACTTTACCAGTCTTTCATCCTGTAGTCTATGCACGTAACCTGCCCATCTTAGCCTCTGGTTTTTGATTTCTTATACTACATCCCCATCCTTATACAACCTCCAGATTTCGGCATTTGTTCTAATTCTATATTTACTTGTGGTGGTGTCGTGGTAGGGTCGGAATTTTTTTCTCAATATCATACGCCCAAATTGCCTGAGTTTTTCTTCGTTAAATAGGTCTGACAATGGTTTTATAGATTTTTTACTTTTGATGCTGTTGTAAGACTTTTTGATTTCATTAGTTTATCCAGTGTAAACAGACATCGGCTTGTCGATTGTATCCTGCTCTTTATTTCTTCCGTAATATCGTTATCTGCGGTGATTACTGCTCCCAGATTCCAGATTTCTCTAGGACAAGATTGAAAGGCGTAGGTGATAGGGCATCGCCTAGCTTAAGCCCGTTTTTTATTTCAAAACTGACAGATAGTTTAATGTTGACACGTACTTTTAATACTTCATCCTTCATGAACACTTTGGTCATTGAATCAATTTTCTTGGTATCAAGAGCTCTGCCATCGCATTCCATACTTGGTTTCTTTCTTTGCTGTCATAAGCTTGTTGGAAGTGTATAAAATGGTTGTGTATTGGCATGTTAATTAAATAAAAACAAAAGGAAATAACCAGTGAGCATAAGTTTTCATTTCACCAACCAAGTAATTACTAGGTGGTAAAAACTGGCAGCATTGGGTTCTGTAGATTTGATTGGTTATATTGTTACTATTTTGGGGTGTAATAGTGTTATATTTATTACCTTAGCTTAAGTCCTTTTATATTAAATTGATGTTAGATTAATGTTGATCTAAAATTCTATTTCCCAAAAGAAAAAAAGTAGTTTATTATTAAACGTAAATAAGTAAAAATGTTGGCTCAATAATCTTTTAATTATTATAGTTAACGTGGTATTTATTTAGTAAAACATAAAACCAACTACTTTAAAACTTTTTAACTAAAACATTTGGCAACATACTGCTATTTAAAAATAATATTTACTCTTACAGGGTTTCATGTTCAATTTTTAATTATAACGGCAACAAACAAAAATGAACCCTCTCCTTACACAACAGTAAGTATATTTTTGCTTTGAAAATGGTAAGAGATAATTGGAAGTCGATAGTAATTGCGTTATAAAGCAAATGTAGCTCTAGACTAAACGTAATAAAATAGGGCTATTTTTTATAATACCTAGTTGTTTTTTATGACATATAAGATGATATTTTATTTACTTAAATATTATGATACCAAGATATAAATTTAACTGGAAAATTTTTCTAGCCAGCAATTTTTTTAAACTGTGTAATTGGGTAATATGAGTATTATTTCACACATCTTGGAGCATTATTCTTTATGAAAATTTTTTAGATGCAACACAATTCAACTCTTTTAGATATTTAGCCAAAAAAAACTGCAAAAGAAACTGTAAAATGTAAAGATAATCGTTTAACCAAACAGTAACTTGTCAGTTTTTAGTCAATGTTTAAAAAAAATTAATAGCCAAAAAATGTTTAATCTGTCTTATAATAAGATGCAAAATGATTATGGAACTTTTGTGGTTAAATCTAACTATTATTAAATTTACTATTTACAGTTTTTCTATAAACTATATTTTTTAACAGCTCTGTGAGTCTTTTGTTTTGGCGAATTGATGTATCTGTTGACAGAATACGATTTGTAATTAATAATGAAATATTTTTTTAGGATTATTTTAAAAAGGTGTGTAAATATTTTACCTTATAGGTAATTTATATCTTGCCATATTAGGAAACCGTATTTTAACGTTTATTTACCAATTGTGTGAATTTCGAAGGAAACTATCGGAAAGCACAAAGGATCCATTTTGTTTAAAAATAACCTTTTTATACTACCCACAGATCTAATCGAACAACTTAGTCTAATTTAGTTACAGGTTTTATAAAAGAAAAAGTGATTTAGTTTTAATTAAAAATATTTTTAGTTTTATAGAAAAAGGTAATTTAACCTAATATCTTTTTTATATGCATGAAAAGAAAGCATAATTATTTCTTTTGTTTGTAATAAAAATTACATACAATTAGACGATTATGTAATGTTTTTTTAATAATGCCAAACATTAAAGTTTTTTTTTGTTTTGAAAAGAAAAAGCTTTAGTGTTTAGATTGGTATAATAAACACCAAAAGGAAAAAACAGTTAAATTTAAGTTATATACTCTACATTTACTCCACTGTGCAAATGTTCGTCATTTATTTTTTTTTAACTTTTACAACATTTTTCTTAAAAACATTAGCTTTATTTGATACACACATTATACAGTGTTTATGAGCTAAAGGGAATAAATTTGATATTAAAAAAAATGAGGGCGTGTTTCAAAACTCGCTCGGACACGTTGTTTGGCACTTTTCAACAAAACCTTTTAAGGTATGTACACGCCAAAAAAACAAACAATTCGCATCTAGAAAAAGTCATCCGTAAGGCGACCCTATCTTTCTGGACATGCCCCAGGTTCTGTGGCAAATCCTGGGGTATGCAACCACGACTGGCTATACGTGACAGTCATAAGACCAATGATCACGTATGGATCTGTGGCATGGTGGCGCAAGGGGCAGCAGCGGCTGACCCAAACAAAGCTATCTAGCCTCCAGAGACAGGCCTGCCTAATGATCAAGGGCGCCCTGCGCTCGACACCAACGGCGGCCATGGAAGCCCTCCTAGGACTGCCTCGTCTGCATATCTACTTGGAGAGAGAGGCAATGTGGGCAACATACAGACTCTATCAAGCGGTCGGTAACAAACCGTAGGCGTGTCATATAGAGAGCACCAGTCTCCTCAGGTATATCCTGACCTGTGACAGACTGGGAATGCCCTCAGACATATTGCCTACAGCAACCAATTACAACTGACCCTATAGTGTAGTCTACCCACAAAGGGAGGACTGGAGTCGAAAAACGACCGACCTGCTTCGGGCTGACATCTGTTGGTACACCGATGGCTCCAAAACCAAGGACGGTGTTGGCGCTGGAATATATGGACAGAGGCCGAGGGCAGAGTTTTCCTTTAGCCTGGGCACTCTCGCAACCATATTTCAAGCGGAGGTATTTGCTATTGAGATGTGTGCTAGATCGCTGGTTGATCGGCACTGCACGCGTAAGACAATTAAAATATTCTTCGATAGTCAAGCAGCTCTTAAGGCTCTTGAATCCAGCCGGTGCAAACCATCTGAAATTGCAAGGATGCGCTGACCAAACTGCATCAAAACAATAAGGTTACACTACTGTGGATACATGGACACACCGGCCTAGAGGGTAATGAATCCGCAGACCTCCTTGCCAAAAGGGGGGCGGAGACAAAATTCACAGGACCGGAACCGGTAATCGGTATATCTTATGGAACGGCTAAGCAGTTCATATCGGCTTGGACACAAAGAGAAAATCTTCGGTGTTGGCATGGACTTCCGGGTCTCAGACACTCGAAGGCCTTCATAAGCCCACCGAACCAACAATGTACTGTCAAACTACTGGAGCAATAAAGGGTACACTTTAAAACTCTAGTGGGACTGTAAACAGGACACTGCAGATTAAAATGCTTTTTATTCGCAATCCTCGGCAATGACACCTTGTTGCTGGGGCAGGTGAAAAATCTCTCTCCCAACAGGATCATCAGAATAATTAGGAGTCTGGACCTGGTGGGAGAAATATAAAAAGGTGTGAGCCACAATAGACCGATCGGTCGCGGTGGAAGGGTGTTATACCCACTCACTTTAAACCTACCTACCTACCTACCTACCTACCTAGTGATACTTTTCCAAAAAAAATATAATATTATTTATGACTAAAAACTGGGTTTTCCAATTAACAATGCTTTCATTTATTTAAACTATTATAAATATTTTTTTTACATTACCAAGAGACAAGTGAAATATGTGTATTCTTTTATTTACGTCTTATTTTTATAAAAAATACCTTCTCATCCATTTTCGGCATTATGCGTGTTACTCGTAATATACTAAAAGGTTTTTGGCAAACGTAAATGGAATTGGTAAAGTATTGTAAAAGTACTTTAAGTTATAAATTATGGGTTTTAAAAATAACATTAAGTTAAACTGTTTAACAACAGAAAAATAAATACGTAGTTAGTTCAAAACAGGAAATATAAAATTAACCAATAAACATTATTTTTATATTGTTAAAACTTATATTTTTTTGGATTTTTCACTAACTTTAAAATTTTGGTAGTAAATATACCACCGTATAAGATCTCCTAATGCAAAAAAAAGAAGCAAATTTAAATGTATTTATGGATATAAGTGTATAAGAATCCTTGGGTAACAAATCTAGTATTTTTTTGTTTTTATTTATTAAAGTAAAGCATCTTAAATATATTACAATAATTAAAGTAAAATAAGTTTTTTCCAATTTTACCAAAAAAATGTACCATTTAATACCATTTAGGCCAGGAAGTTTCTCGCAATTGGCTGAAGTACTTTTAATGATCTTTTTAATTTAGGTAAAAGTTAAAAACCTTTTTTAAGTTTTTAGCTGTAACTAGCCTTGGTAAAAATAAAAACTGACTAAACATGTTTTTATGTCGGATCAAATAAATTTTAAGAAGTATTTCTTTACTCGATAGCAATTACTTAGTAGTATATAGGAATTTATAAATTTGTTATTTTAAATTTCAAGAATTGGTAAAACTAGTTGCTTTTTAAGGGTTCATCTCTTTACATTTTTTATAAATTAAATCTATTAAACTATTTGACATAAGAAGATGGAGATTGTGTTTGTTTAAAAAAGAATAATTACTTTGTACATTACAATTTATGGTAAAAGACAGTTTAAAAAGTGGTTAACCATTTACAACAAACATAACAATAAATAGGCGGCGTGTTACAAACGTGTTAAAAATTCAATTTGTAACACGATGCCTTAAAAATGTTGCTTTAAAGCACTAGTGCCTTAAAGTAATATTTTAAAGCACTAATCTTAAAACTTAAATGTAAAATTTTAAAACGTAACGGCAACGTTTAATTACTAACATTGCTATTCATTGTACAATTCAAACAACTAACCACAACTAACCAAAACTAACCACAACTACTGGCCGTTTTATCTATCTTTTAAATGGATAGATGCAACTAATACTTCTTCCATATAAATTTGATTTTAAGTAAATACTAAAACGAGCTAAAAGTGACACGATGTATCAAATTTGAAGGGAACATGCCAACTTTAATAATTTTTAAATACGTATGCTTTGTACTTATGGCCGAGTTCGCTGACTTAAATTGTTAAAGTTAACAACGGTTTAGAATGTTTAACAAAACGTCATTGTCAGTGTTATTCAATGATTTTAGTAGGCAACCTGTCAAAATCTGACCTTTTGTTAAACATTCTAAACCGTTGGTAACTTTTAACAATTGCTAAGTCCATTGCTAAATTTAACAACGCTATCATCACTCGGCCGTATATCTTTTAATTTTTGGATAATTTAATTTTTAACTGCGTTGTAGAAATATTAAGATATTTGTGTTAAAAGTACGTTTTAAGTGACTCATGTGAGTTGCAGAATGAGCGAAGCGAGTCCTGCAAACTTTCACGTTCGTGCCTTGAATTGTAATTTTAACACTTTTATCATAAATAACTATTATGGGGCCTACAAAATTTTTAGTTTTTTCGAGAAAATTGGCCATTTTAGTACTTTATATTTTGTTAGGAAAAAACTTCAAATGCTAATTTTTAAAATAAATCTAGCTTAAAGCCGAATGTTTATGTTATATTGTGGTAAAAATCCAAGCGCACGGTGGTGCTATGTTCCGGACTGACTAAAGCAGTGTGCATATTGCACGAAATGTTTCCGCATGTTTTTTTCCCTATTATTACTTTCTTATCGTTTTACATAGGGGTATAAGATTTATTATCTCAATTCAAAAAAGTATTCCAATAACCTAGTAAAACTATTATAAGACAAGTTGTAATTTATTTTAGAACCGACTGTGGCACAAGGTGCGGGTGCCAACGAAGTGGGTTGGAGTTTTCATTTGCATGCAATCATTGCGATGGGAATTGCTCCAACCAAAAAGGTACTTCCAACCAGGCCGAGGATAGTGACGAGGAAGGAAGATAAAGAAAGGGAAGAAAAAGAAATGTTTAAAGAAGTTGTTTAGTATTTAAGTTTAAAATTTAACTTTATGATGGATAATTCAATAATAATAAAAAGTACAATTTATTATTTAAATAAAGTATTATTTTAATTATTTGTAATTTTCACTTCTCCCCACAGAGCCTCTCCCGAGCGCCCCCTGTTAATTCTAGTGCCCGAATTGAATTCGGCGCCCCAAAAAACCTCTCGAGTAAAGATTTTCGAGCGTTCTTTCCTAGTTTCCAGTCGTTCTTATAATATTGCAAGTAATTATGCAATTGCAAAATGCTTTTATTGCATCAGAATGCATTTTTGAAAAATAACAAAAACACATCATATAGACTTTTTTCCTGGAAGCTTTCTGAACATGATGTAGAAAACCGCATCTTGATATCTGCTGGCCTTAAAAAATTCTTTATTTTGGTCGATTTTGATCTAAATGTGTGCTATGTTCCTGACTGACTTAAGCAGTGTGCATATTAAACGAAATGTTTTTGTAAGCTTTTCACCTATTATTACTTCCTTATCGTTTTACATAAGGGTATAAGATTTCTTATCTAAATTCATAAAAGTATTCCAGTAACCTAATAAAACTATTATAAGACCAGTTGTAACTTATTCTAGCGAAACATGGACCATGACCGTACAACACACGTTACTACTTAATCGTTTTGAAACAAAGATCCTTAGAAAAATATTTGGAGCAGTCTGGGATCAACAAACGTTGCGATATAGGATGCACCGAAAACGAGGTATTAACTATAATGTCCAAGTATAGTACAAGAAATTAAGCAAAAGATAAAAATGGCTGGAACATGTCTAGAGGAGTAATGACTAACAATTAAAGGGGAAGAAACCCCTAACAAAAAGACCACTTGGACGCCCAAAACTTCGTTGGCGAAATTATTCCGCAAGGACCTTCAAACCCTGGGGTGCTTAATTGGGAAGAAAAACAAAGATCGGAGAAAGGAGAAGTTGAGGGGCCAAGACCCACCCCGGCTTGTAGAGCTATGGATTGGATTGGATTGCAATAACCTATAAAATTAAGAAAGTTATGTCAAGTGGTTTGTTTGGTTATATTCATGGGGTATTAAGAAAACCGTATGAAATAGAGCATTCTGTTTGTACATTCTTAAGACTTATTGCTAAAACAAATTTAAATGTGTAAAAATTTCAAGAATAGCTTGATTCATTTTAAACGTACGGGGTCTTTGAATTTTGTTGATTAAACGAGGGTCCTGTATGTCGGTTATTTTTGGAGATAGCGAAAAACTTTAAATGGTAAAAAGATTTTCACTTAGAGTTCAGTGGCGTAATAATTTTTTTTTGTTAATCAAGATTTTCGAGTTATTACACAAACTTGTTTTTTTTAATGGAACCAGATATTATTTTACCACCACCAAATTAAATTACCTCTTTAATAATACAAAGCATTTTACATATTGTGCAGTTAAAAGTACCATTTTTTAGTTCTTCTTTATTATCCAAAAACTAATAAAATTATTGCTAAGGTTAATTTTTATATCAAGGATCTTTGTAAATATAAAATCCAATATAATGTCATTAATAAAAGATTTTGTAAAAAACTACACAACTCTTTAAATTAAAAAACTAACAAGTACCAAAATATGACAATTATTATTCCACCAAAGATTAATTTGTTTGCCTTAGTCTAATGTCCTTAAATATTAAAAATGCCGTCTTTTGTAATTTTTATTTTGTCAGCCCCTATGATTTCTTGGAAAATAAAAATTTTAAGATGGCTTTAATGTTACACGCTACGAACAAATAAATACTCAGATGTGATTTAATTGTGATTATTGTTTGTTTTAGGCCGAGTACGAAAATGTCGGATTATTTATACTTACATAGTTTTAACTATAGTTTTCTAAAATATGGATTTTAAAAAGGTCTAGTTTAAAAACAGTGAATGTTAACTTAAGTTTAAACTTAGGCTTTTTTCCGCAGTTTACCGGTCTTTTATATAACAGACCTTTAAAAGGTAAATTTAAATTTTTAAATTCTTGAAAATTTTAAAAAACCGATATGTTTAAATGTTACATTAAAGGTGGAAAAAAATATGTTAACGCGAGCAATACGTATTTCCTAAGATTTAGGAACATAATTTAAGCCACTATGGATCCTTTGTTAAATCAGTTGCTGTAGTCTATAGTAATAAAAGCACATTTTTATCTTAAGTTTCAGGTTTCCTTATTCAAATGTTTGTTAAAAAAATATTTTAATTTTATTATGATTTAAAAAATGTAATTTAAAGCAAAATTTATTTTAAAAATAATTTGAAATTTATTTAAATTAGTTTGGTGTTTATATAACTTCGTTATTTACGGTAATATTTACCTAGATTTTTGACACAAAAATAAAACTTAGCCTATAACTTCCCTCCCATATAGTTTTATTATTTTGGATACTTACAGAACAAAACTAAAAAAGTGGTAGCTCATTTATATGTTTATTATGTAGTTTTATTAAAAAGGTAATTTAATTTGCAGTCGACGGGTAAAATGATATATAGGTTGTTCCAAAAAAACCCAAGTTTAAGTAATAACTCGAAAATCATAACTGAAAAAAAAACGCCACTGGAATCCTTGTACAAATCTTCAAAATATTGCCCTGTATCTCCAGTGGCCAATAAGTAAAGTTAGCATTAAAATTTTAACACATTTAAATTTGTTTTAGATTCCGCCCCTGAATGATTTAAATTAAACTAAAAATAGTACACTTGTTTCTAAATATCTTGTTAAACAAGTGTTATTATAAAAATGGCGTAGAGATAAGTATTTATATTTAAAATAATCAATTTTTTTCTGTGCCTAGGATATTGTCATTATTTTTTTTAATATTAACTTTTTGTTAATATAAATAGCAAATACTCATCATTTATATACTTTTATTTACAATTTTGTTGTAAAAGGTGGCGTCTCTTCGATGGATTTTCATATTATTGAAAATACTGCAAGGCATAAAGCCAATCTGAGCACATTCTCGAGTCAACTTTTTAAACAACTGCAATAGTAGAATCAGATCGCGGCTTACTTAATTCGCCTTAGAGGTACAGGGTGTTTATCAAATTTTGTCGATTTCAGCCCACCCTTGTATCTCGCTGTAAGATAGAAAATAAAAGTACAAAGCCAGTTTGTGCAGAATTTTACATGGAACTAGTAGGTGTTTGATTTTTTTGTTTTATCTGTTACAGTTTTAAAGCTATAATGCAAAGTTGCTTTTTCTTAAATGAAACACCCTGTATGTTATTTTTCTCTTTGTTTCAGAACAAAATTACCTTATTATTAATACTACCACTTAATATTTATTTAACAAAAAAAATATTTTTTTTTGTAAAAAAAAACTAAATATAAACCAAGCATCAAGAACTTGAACTTAGTATTTTAATTTTGCACTCCTTGTATTAAATTTTATTTTATTTTTTGAATATATAATATTATGTCTTGATAATTTATGGATTATTTGTCATTCGTTTATTTATTTTTTTTTTATTTTTAAAAAATCCATAGGCACCTAGGTTTGCATCTAGTGTTTTATAAATGTAAGTGCTTGGTTGCCTTCTTTTTCTATACCTGTTGAATTATATCTGTAAAGCATTTGCACTTTTTTAGCTTTCAGTATGAAATACAATAATATTATATTATATTTCAATGTTTTTAAACTCATTTTAATTAAAATTTAAGAATACAAAGAGCCGACAGTACGTGAATTTTATTTTTTGCTTAAATACTTTACAAAGTATTGCAGCGATTATTTGTTACTTGGCTAACTTGCATTGTCTTAATAGTCCAGTAAAAAAGTTTATCAACATTAACAGGTGGGAAAAGGCTGAAAATGGCCCCTCAAGGTCCGAAAAATGGGTTTCCCGCTAATATCTGCCAAAATATGCATATTGGAGAATATACAAAATGGTATTTATATATATATTATATATATATATATATATATATATATATATATATATATATATAAAATATATATATATATATATATATATTATTTATAATTAATATATATATAATATATTTTTTTTCAAAAAATTGATAGTTTTCCAGGTAACGGAACTCAAATGTCCCCTCATTTCAGCTGCCGCTCTACCGCTAAAATGCCGCTATCTTCATGGACTCACTTATAAGCGGGCGGACGAATTGTTTCATTACTCGGGCAATAATCTACATTTTTAATCATTCAAAGTTCATCGGAATGGGAAAACCCGTACTTATCATTGCTTATGAGTTTGGGTCCATTCTGATTTTTCTAAAATATTTAAAAAAGCGGTCAAAGTTCTTTTTTCACAATGTTTTAAGAGTGTCTTATTAATTTATTGATTTTTTTTAAAAAGTTTGTTTTTTATTAACATTTCATTTTTATAAGACCTTAGCAAGTGTTTAATGATCCCAGAAAATTTCCATCACCATCTTTCTTGCGTTTTGTTAAACAATTGTTTTCCCATCTGCATTTTTTAGCCTACTACCACATCTATTCAGTGTGAATTGTTATGGATTTTTCGACGGCCGTTTTTGCGAAAAATATTGGTGTTGCGAAAAAAATTGTGGGGAACCATATTTTGACAGGTATTCGCGGGAAACTCGTTTTTGCGACTTTGGGGGGCCATTTTTAGCGGGTTCCCACATCGGAATCGTGATAAACTTTTTCTCGCTCGAAAGCATCCACGGAGACCTAAGAATTGCGCCACCAATGAAAACTGTACAGATTTATTTACAGAATAAGGTACTTTCAGGTCTTCAGTTACCTGACTAGAAGCAAAATGCGTACTTAGTTAATTAAGATTAAGAATCAATAAAAAAGGGGCAAATAGCTAAGAACTTGGAAATATAAATTATTATTTTTATAAAAGTTATTAATTTAGGAATTAATAAGTTTATTGCAATGTGAAGTTTATACAGAGTGGGCAAATATTTAAACTTATTAAGTTTTTCCTAAATTTGTTGCAAATAGTCAACTTCTTTAAAAACAAATATAAATTGTGTATTAATAGATGGTTTATTTTATTGGGAAACAAAGAGTCAAATAGCATGCAGGGTGTCCTATAAAAAAAGGTAACTTTGGGTTATATCTTTAAAACCATAAATGGTAAAAAATTACGCATTGGATTCTACATAAATATGCTATTTACTATTTTTTGCTAGCTTTACTACAACTTACACAGAGGTGTACTTAACTGGTTCAAATTTGAAAAACGCTCTGTATGTCCGAGACAAATTAAGTTAGCTGCGGTCTTTTTTACCGTCCCAGTTGTTTCGAAAATTAAACTTGGGAACATGCATACGATTTGCTCCATCTCTTGTAGTTTTTCCAATAGCCAAAAAACCATTAAAAAAGCGCCAACCGTACAAGTTTTAATAAACTGAATGCCGATGGCAATAAAAATACCAATTTTTATTAAAGCAGAATTTAATTTCGAAGAATATGATAAAATCTATCCGAAATAAATGCTTTTAGGGGCTTGATATTTTTTTCCTACCATGTTATACCATAAAAAACGTTAACTTAATGAGAAAAAATTTAATTAAAAAAATGTAAGCACTTTTCGTCATATATTACTTGCGAGATCTTTTGGGAAATAAAACGCTTAAACTTGTTTATTTTACAGCTGCCTGGGGAAGCAGGCATCGTTAACCCTAATTTTAGTACATTCAATTTATCCAGAGTCTTTTATATTTTAACTCAAATAAAAAACTATAGAAAATCAAAAAATCAAATTAATGATGTTGTGCTAGACTCTCCCAATGTAATATGTAATATGTCTTGTATATGTGAACGAAATATACGACCTGCGCTTATTAGCCCTCATATTAAACTTACTTGTTTTATTTATTGTACAATTTTTCATATTATTTATTTTGTCCTATGTGAAGTAAGTTAATACCATTAATTATAAAATATCTTAATTTATTAACAATTATTATTTACTAATATATAGTACCACAGGCTTAAGTAGCAATTTTAATGCAATAGAGTAGGATACATATAGTATGGCCCCAGATTAAAAAGAGATCGATAACATCTGCGCACAGTGGGGCGAGTGATAGGGTAGGCCGGACATTTATTAATATTATCTCCGTTTCTACTGGTCCTAGAGTATTGCTTTTGGTGTCATTTTAAAGCAAATAGTATACTCTATTAAACTAAACGATCAGCAATTTTTTAATACTTCAGTAAATGAAGTCCGAAGAAACCTCAAACCTAAAGATCAGGTTGGGCCGTCACAATTTTTTTTTAATTTGCAGGTATTAATGTATACAATAACCTCTGAAAATATCATATATAAAAAAATGCCCGGAGGGGCCTGAAAATGGCCCTCAAGATCCCGGAAATCCATTTTTTCAACTAATTTGGTTGATATCTCCCAAAGTATGACACTTACGCAATTCATGTTTGGACGAAAATAAAGAGCAGTTTATTAACTGTAAAAATGATTCCTATCACTTTTGTCAAAAATTTGATAGTTTTTGCAATAATCGGCCATAAATGCGCCGAGTATTTTTTGCACCTGACCCGGACCTCGAAAGGTGCTTTAAGCTACTTACACTTCCAAACGGAAGGACTAATTTTTAAATAACTCACATCAAAATACATATTTTTGCATGATTCAAAGTCTACATGAAAGAAGGGACGTGTAGCAATAAGATCTTGTTACTGTTTCCTTTTTTTTTGTTTCTTTAGAATATTAAAAACCCGAGCCAAATTCAGTTTTTGCTCGATATTTTGACCCTCCTATTAATCTGTTACCGAATCCTTTTGGATACTGGGGCTTTGGAAGGTGTTGTACAATCATTCCGAAAGACTTAATAAATATT
The DNA here is from genome assembly GCA_019359885.1 of Listronotus oregonensis. NCBI lineage: Eukaryota > Metazoa > Arthropoda > Insecta > Coleoptera > Curculionidae > Listronotus > Listronotus oregonensis. The sequence goes on along the minus strand of JAHBCN010005052.1, from coordinate 34,226 downwards.
TCTTGTGTATTTTTATAAACAACGTGTTTTTCTTAAGGCGGTTCTTTTAGATTTCCGCAGTTTTTAAAAATTCTCGGGTTTATCGCTAATTAATATATATTCAAGGATCATATCGGCTAACAATGCACATCATTCAAAAGCTTAGATTGTCTTCTCGATAGCAGTCTTTCTTTTTTTTCCCCTTTTTTAGTTTTTTCCCGGGAAAAACGAGGAAATTTTGTCCCAATAAACCTCGACATTTTTTTTTACAATTGTATTTAAGACCACATTCTGACCTTAATATATATATATATATATATATATATATATATATATATATATATATATATATATATATATATATATAATATATATATACATATATATATATAATATATATATATATATATATATATATATATATATATATATATATATATATATATATATATATATATATATATATATATATATATATATATATATATATATATATATATATATATATATATATATATATATATATATATATATATATATATATATATTATTATTGAAAGAGATATGGGTTATAAGTAGTATAACTTAAATGTAAAATGGGATAACAAGTATAAAGGGGAAAATATTAAGAAAATTAATTATTGAAAGACCCAAAGGGATTATAAATGGATAGATAAGTTAGTAAAATCATCAGTAATACTAAATAAAGTAATGAGGAGTAAAAGAAACAGATAGAAATACAAATACTTTTAGATTTTAAAGAAACATGAAATCTCATATCGAGCTGGTTCGTAGAATACCAACTTATTGGTATAGAAAACTTAAAAAGAAAAAAGCACATGGTAAAACTAGTAAAAATCTTTGTGATAATAATCAGACTAACTTATTATACCAAAATAAAAGATAGTACACAGGATATATGCAAGACCAAGTAGAATGTTAGGGTCAAATATAAAGAAAGGGACAAAATCCTAATTTGATTGATTTTTGTCAAACAATGACATCCTGGACTTATAAATGTAAATATTAGTATAGGAAATGTTAGGAACTAGATTTTAATTTGTAAACAATCCAAACCGATGGGAAATAAACCAAAAAAGAAAGACGATAGAAAAACAGTGATAAAAGTGGAAGTGACGGCTTAGGATGCATAGTGCAAATAAGAAACGGCGACAAATATTAATCTAACAAAATGGACAAAAAACTATAAAACAAAGAACACTCTTTAAGTAAGTGAAAGAATTTCGAACAATAAAGACAATATAAATACTTAAAATTATAGGCAAAGTTAGAATAAGGTAGACATAAACATTGAGAGGTCAATAACCTCATATTCTATAGTTAAATAGGGAGTTTAACCAATAATGTTAATTGTTAAAGTTGTATAAAATTAGGGATAAAGGTAATGTTAGTAATTTTTTATCAAATCCGATCAAAGGCTTAATTGAAAATTAATAATTTACTAAATTTTGAAAGGTCAAGTGTCATACATGGGTCAAATTAACTATAAATTACGGGAAAAGGCTTGTGCTAGAGAAATTATACCATACATAAATAAAAGGGGAATAAAATTTCCAATAATATAAGGGATAAGGATTGCTAAATATAAACAAAAAGAATAAAATAATATCAAAGAAAAAATTTATTAAAATTCATAAATATAGGAAGCCATTTTTATTTGTCAAAATAAGCACAAAAAGGGCTGTTTTAGCGTCATCGTGACGTAAATTTTTCTTTTGTTTTGGGAGGTATAAATAGCGGATCCCCCTCAAACAGGGTTTTTTTTTCGAATTTAGTTGCTAAATTAAACCACGCTACTCCAGGTACAAGAAACAATTGAAAAATACGGCCATGATGTCATCCCCAAAGTAAGACCTGGAGATTTATAATTAGTAAACTTCGTGTTTATTATCTGAAAGACAAATTTTCCCCATAGACAAAATTTTAAACGAAGTAATAGTGTAATACGAATAAATTTACCTTGAAATAAAAGAATTTCTCTGGGACAATAAGCCACAAGTCAACAAAAAACCAACTCCATGGGACATCGGATGGTAATGCACCAACACAGAGCACATGCAGCACAAAGCAAGTATTAATGGATTGAGACACTTCAAATAAGCCTTGATGAGGATAATTTCGTTGAATGTAATTACAAACAAAAAAATCCTTTGATGAGTACCACGGTGCTCATATAAAACATTATTGCAAAGCCGAACACAAAGGTAAACAATCAGTTTAGTATTTAGGGTTAGAAAATCTCAAATAGTAACAAAGTAAGCCGCTAGAGCGAATAGCCAGGATCCGTAGTAAAAAAAGAGACTAATTATTTTAATTTAAGAAATTAATTAAAAGTAAATAAGTTTCATGTTGAATAATAATAATTTTGAGATTTTATTATAAAAAATTTATAGATAACTGACTCATAACAAATAGAGAATTTACTATTTAATTTTGAGTAAAATTGCAAATACTATGAAATATATGATTATTGGTATTTTAACAGAGATAAAAAGTCAGTTATCTATATATTGAATTTAGGAGAGTAAGTTTATAAAAGGAATTAACATACACCTATTGTTAATTGCAAACTAATTGCCTTTGATTGATTAATATAAGTAGAATAAGAAATTAAAATACAAAAAAAGGGTTTTATTTGTATATGTTTGATAACCCAAAAATATAACTGAACTTACTCTTTAGAGAGGTTTCATCGGTCGGAGCAATCACCAGTCAAAGAAAAAAATTTGTAAGTATTATATAAAATCATTGCCCCACAAACAAATAAATAAATTTGCACGTGGTAAACCGTGCAGAGACTTATATATTATTGTAGACAAAGAATAATATATAAACGTCTCGAGCCCGTACCGTCGCAATATATATATATATATATATATATATATATATATATATATATATATATATATATATATATTTAATTAATACTTGCCTTACATTTATTTTTTGTCTTTAGAGCAAAACGTGGCAATATTTAATTTTTTCCAGTTTTCTTTTTTGGAGCACAAGATAAGGGTTTATTTTTGTTATCCAAAGTTACATAAAGATCATTTATTTATTATTTTATTAATATCATTTATATAAGCTGGTAGTTCACAGAACAGACAATTGGAACAAAAATCAAAGACTAGGCTTTGTTAGCTTGTTCTTTTTTCTCTTGGGGCTTTGGAGAAGGTCAAATCTTTTTGTCGAGTTTTTAACAAAGTGACTGTTTGGATAGTTTAGTTTCCATTATTCTGTGGGGAGTACTTTAGCCTACACTTCCTATGCATTTCCAGAGAGGATTGCTTATGTAGAAACACATGGTGGTTGTCCTTTCTCATCTTGCTTACATCTATTAAAGTTGCTTATCCACGTGTTACCATTACAACGTCTTCACTCAGATCTTCGTTATAAATCAAACATTCCATCGTACCAGAATTTACTTTGACTTTCATATTTCTGCCACAAAAAAAAGGGAACAAAAATAAGACTTTTCTACAGTAAATAAATGATCTTTATTGAACTTGGTATAACAAAAATGAAAACTTACCTTGTGCTCCAAAAAAGGAAACTGGAAAAACTTAAATTTTGCCCCGTTTTTGTCTAAAGACGTTTTGTCTGAAAACTAAAATAAAAAGTAAGACGAATGTTTTTTACACTTTTTTCATCTTCTTAATTAATAAATGTATGCATTTAAAATCTACAGTGCTATTTACAAAGATTGTTTATGGTCCTTGAATATTTATTAATTCCTGATAGACCCGAGCATTTTCGAAAACTCCGGAAATTCAAAAAGGCCGCCCTAAGAAAAACACGTTTTTTATAAAAATACACAAATATATTTATTGATTTTTGCGGAATGTATTTAACACCTTCCAAAGCTTCATAATCCAAAAGAATTCGGTAAAATTACTTTTTACAAAAAAAAATATGAACAGATTGATAGGAGGGTCAAAATATCGAACTAAAACTAACTTTGGCTCGAGTTTTTAATATTCTAAAAAAACAAAAAAAAAAAAGGAAACAGTAGCAAGATATTATTGCTGCACGTTCTTTCTTTCATGTAAATTTTGAATCATGCAAAAATATGCATGTTTACATGAGTTATTTAAAAATAAGTCCGTCCGTTTGGAAGTGTAAGTAGCTTAAAGCATCTTTCGAGATACGGGGCAGGTGCAAAAAATACTTGACTCATTTATGACCGATTATTGCAAAAACTATAAAATTTTTGACAAAAGTGACAGAAATCATTTTTGCAGTTAATAAACTGCTCTTCATTTTCGTCCAAACACGAATTGCGTAAGTGTCATATTTCATCATATTTGTATACATTAATACCTGCAAATTAAAAAAAAAATTGTGACGGCTCAACCTGATCTTCAGGTTCACACCTTCGTTTACTGTACTATTAAGCAATTTCCCCAGTTGCGATGTAACGGGTAGAATGACTTTTAAATGTGTACATACATATTATGTATCTTTTGCTAAATAGAGAATCATGGTTTGTAAAGACATAATATCAACATATGTATAAGTTTTTTTTTTTTAATTAAAGTTCAAAAACGCAAAACTAAAACTTTAAACCAAAATATATCTAGAAGTAAAAAATTAAAAAAAAACAATTTACCCATTTATTTTAATAATGGAATTTTAAGCTGGAAGAATATATATTTCAAAAATCTTAAGTTTTTTTTGGGTTTCATTAAAAGTTCTTTTATTCTGAAGAGATTGTTTCTAAACGATTAGGATCATTGTTAAATGTTCCCCTTATATGTGATAACAAATTAACAAATTATTAAGGATATCTCTATTGGTAGCCCTCCTTTAAAACTTTCTTAAAAAGGATTCTCTAAATGCTTGTAAGTATTAATGGTTAGCCGCCTAAGCATCTTCTGACAGAATACCAATTGGTACAATAACAATCTTGACTATTTTCGGGCAATGTATTAACTCTTATTTATGTTGTGAATTTTTATTCTTCAGGACATATAAAACATAAAGAATTGGCCTATATTTAAAAAAAGAAAGCATTAAAGTGCTTAAAGCTTAAATGATAAAATGAAGGTTTTACAATTTGGCAACGACCTTTTGGTTGTTTTTAAACAAATTCTTTAAATTGTTTTACTCTATTTTTCCACCTGGTTTAACAGTAGTTTGCTTTTAAAGATGATAATTAAATAACAAACAGAAGCAACGACTAATGGGATTAAAATGTCAACAGAGGCGCGTGATATTACCACTAAAATTAACAAAAAAAAAAAAAAATAAATCAGCAAAATTAGTCAAGGTCTGGCGATGTTGTAAATAAGACAATATATTTCTAAAAAAGAGCATACACAAATGGTATTTTTTTAGCAAATACCGGCAATTTGCGAATGCAATTAAATAAAATTATTTTTTGCTCGTTGTAAAAAAAATTGGGGGAATTTTAAAAAACCTTTTGTGTCAGTTTTTAATTTATTATAATTTCCTTATTGTGTACTTAAAAAACAATAATTTATATAATAAAATAAGATTTTACGATCGATTTAATATACCAAGGGTTTTTTTCGACATAGCAATTATAACCACGCTTTATGTAATAGCCAATGCATATGGCTTTAAATTAATCTGCTCAATTTAAAAGGGTTTATTTGATACTAACAGTACAATAAAAATCCCAAATTAAAAGTTTTATTTTTTCTCCCAATGTCCAACATTACGGTAGGATCGCCCCACTGTGCGGTGATTCAGTACAAATGTCCACCTATTTTCGACAGTGTTGCCATTTAGTAAAATATTTATTAACCATTTAAGAAAAGTTTTAAATATCATATATTTTATAAAACTAAGGACTAGATTAGAACGTTTCCTCAACGGCTTATTTGTGGCAGAGGTACCATACCATGGCCTGCATGGTCATTGGATATGACTCCTCTTTTTTTTGTGGGGCCATTTAACTTAACTAGTTTACAGGTATTCACACAAGAGGCCTGAAAATTTAGTTAAGAGCAAAAATATTCGACATTAGTAACTCCATTACTCCGGAGGTATTGTCGAATGTTTGACGGAAGTCTTTAAGAATTTATTAAAATGAGAATGCTTTAGAGTTTATTTTGAGTATTTTTTATTATTAGGATTACTATTACTTACATAAATTTTTAGGAATGTTCATTGAGTTTTTTTTTTAATAGCAGTTTTTATTTCATTTTTAGGTTTAAGTCAGATAAAAATTCAACTCTAAATTTTTTGTTTTTAACAATATTGAATTTAACTTCATAAAAATTTGCATTTTTTAACATGTTACTTAATTTCCTTAAACGTTTGGTCCAGCCGAAAATGTCATAAACTTTAAATTTTTAAAGGACTGACACCCCTTATATTTATACCTTTATTTTACCTTTGATGTCATTATGAATATAATCATATGTCACTTGTCACTTTTTACTACGCAAGATATTTACTTACTTTACTAAATTTAGTCGTAAAAACTACGGCAAAATATAATTTTATTGTTTTACTGTTACCCTTTTGCTGCAATAAAATTCATTTTTGCTCTTATATTGACAAGGTAATGCCTCTTTGGGCCGGGGAAAATATTATTACAAAAAATAGAGTATTCCATAATATTAAATTTTAAAGAAATTTTTAAAAATTATTAAAACAAAACAAAATTTGACCTAAACAATATTAACTCATTTTAGGAGTAAAACGTTATACGAGTTTTCTAAAAACATTTAGTATCTTATAAACAAAACTATAAAGGTAGCTTAGAGACCCGTTAAACAAGAAAAATATTAGATATTTTTCATACTGCTGCGGCGGATTCATCTAACGTACTACACAATTTGGCAAATCGCCTTAAACAAAATAAAGAAAAACCCCTTAAAAACCTCCAAAATTATATCGTATTGGTGGCAAGTTTACCACGGTTCTCAAGATAAAATAAAAAAACTTCTGGTCAGAATTTATGACGTAATGTTATAAATCACATTCTCATTTTTATGACTACTAAATTTAATATTTTAAAAAAAAAGGGAAGGTGGTAAGTTATTGGATGTTTATTTTTTTAAATTGCCTTAGATAACCACATAAATAGAATGCGTCTAGTATTTATCAAAAGACAAAATAGGTCATTATACCGGAGGCCACCGCAAAAACAAGCCAATAAGAAATACGCAAAAAATTTTTTTTTATATTACTATGAATTATGTAAATTTCAAAGCCGCACTACTGCCTTAGCTAAAGCGGGTTCAATCATTTTACAAAAAAAAATCTTGAAAATTCGGTTATTTTAATATAACTAGAAAACCATTAATTTTAGAAAAAGGTATTTAATTAAAATTAATGTTCTTATTAAATTACGTCAGCTTCTTTGTATAAAATTTTTTGTAGCACTTTTAGTTTTTGAGATATTACCGTTTTTTTTAAAATAATAACGCAAATATCTCAAAAACTAGAAGAGTTACAAAAAAATTTAATTAAAAAAAATATGCCTTTTAGTAAGCTTCATAAAAAAATTGTTTTACATATTTTTAATAAAATAAGTAATAAATGAGATATGTATAAGCAAAAAAGTAATTTTGGCCATTAAAAATTTCGCTAATAACAATATTTTTAGTACAGAAAGAATACCAGCTCCACCATCTAAAAAATTTAAATTTTAAAAGGGTTTTGTTTAATTTTTTTTTGGTTCAATAACTATATCATTCGATCTACTTGAAAAAATTTTAGTCGTATTTTTAACAAAAAAAAAAAAAAAGTTTATTGAGCATTAAACTTTTTAAAAAATTTTCCCCCCCTACCCTATCTACTCCTAGGCTTAAAGCCATTCTTATTGAAATTATGATAACCCATTATTAACTACTTTAAAATATAATCAAAATAATTTTAAATCATAATTAACTGAACAAAAAAAAAAAAACTATAAAAAAAATTTTCATGCTAAAATACGATTATTTTTTTAAATATTATTTAAAAAGTAACTGTCTTAATAAATTATAAATGTAATTATTTAAATCGATAATAAAAATAAAAACGATGAGACATACATATAGTAGCATATATAGAAAATTAAGAAATGTTAAGGCTGCCAGGTATATAACACCCAGATAGAAAACACTTATTATTATTATTTTAATTAAATAAAGTTTAAATTTTATTTAAGTGTAAGTTTCAAAAAAATCGGAGGGGGACAGTTATTGAACCAAAAAAATCGTGCCACAGGTTATTCCCATTGCCTCCCAGGCACATGTGTATTACTTTATTTCATTCAATAAATAGAACTTTTTGAATTAATTTTTAGATTACAATTTGTCAAATATTTAACTTAAAAGGAACAGACTTTTAATTAGTTTTTTTTTTAACTTCAACACAACAGATCTTTCTTTAAATTTATTTTATATTTAATAATAATAATACCTATAACTTATTAAAAAAAAAGTTATTTAAGATTAAGAAATGTAACGGCGTCAGTTAAGACTTTTAACGAAACAAAGAAAAAAATTAATTTCTATTTTTTTTCATTCTTGTTTGTAAATTATTCAGTCCGTCCACAATTCATTTTAGGCAGAAATTTTTTTTTTTTTATTAATATCCTAAACTAATGTTTGTTGTACTTTGCGTACTAAAAATATCTTTTAATAAACTGGGCCACAAAAATGCATTTTCTTATTACATAATTAAATTAAAATTACATTAACACACATTAACACCAGCCTTATCGACGTTGTTAAATCTTTTCGTTTAAAATTATTAAATACTTTAATATAGCAATAATTTTATGGTTAATGAATATATTAAAAAAAAAATTAACAACATGTTTAACAATTTATTAGCACTAAAGAACCACTGGGAAAAACTAAGATAACAATAAATTTTCCATATTTTATAATAAACTTTTTTTGTTGAAAACTAGGCAGATCCTTACGTATTTATGGTTACCCCTAGACCCTGCATAAAAATCCTTTGGCTTAATTTTTCAAAAAACATTTTCTCCTGACAAGGTATAGAACTCTTTTTCCCTTAAAATAGCAACATGTTTTGATGTAATTAGAGTATATGGATTTTCTTTAGGTAGTTCTTTTAAACTGTAATTAGACTACCATCATAGTTCCCGTAATTTAGATCTATAGTGTTCTCCTTTTTATAATAGAGAGATTTTTCAAAACACCTTGCGCCCTTACAGCGGTATGTGTTACAAAAATTCGTTTATGTTTGTGTTACTAATGATGACATACGTACTTTATAGCCTTAAGGGCCCCATTCACGTTGAGATCGTTGTCGATACGTGTATCACGACAGGCGGCGATACATGTATCTGAGATTTGTATCCATGTTTCAACTGTTTCTACACGTTGAGATGAACTCAGGAACCATCATTTTCTCTAGTCATTTCAGAATCGGCAATAAAGCTCAAAGTGTCCTCCTACCACAAGCTTGGCACGTCTACCCCGTCGATAGATGTTCCACTTTTTAAAGACGAAGCGACTTTTTTAAGTTCTTGTTGAAAGGCACAACGAAAGCTATGTATTTTTTTCGTGACAAAACTACGGTTACCATTAGCATACTTTTCCTTGCACTTGTTTACCAAAACTGTCATTGCCGATTCGCTTGGTTGTCTATTTAAATATTCTTTGCATTTTAAGTTCCAGAACACGGATATAATTTGTATATATCCAGAAATTTCTCCCAAAACTCACTATTCTCCATGTCGGAAACAACACTGTTTTATAGTTTAGTAGCGCGATACGTCAACATACACGTTGCAACAAGTATCAGTTGCATGCGTTTGGTATGGATATTTCACTACAGTGATACAGATGGCGATACCATCTGATACCTACACAGCGATACTTAGACCTACAAATACACTGTGAGATTTGTATCAAGATACTAATACTTAAAACATGTATCAACACCGACCTCAACGTTATGGGGCCCTTTCTGTATTTCACCAACCTAGATTTTTACACAGTGAGTCCTCTATACCTAAAGTAAAATTAAAGAAATACCGTTGGCTTTTGCCACCATAAATAAATCATAGCATTAAGCCCCATTGTGTAAGGTCCGGCCTTATCAAGAGGCCATAAAGGGTCGGCTTGAGAATGAGATTAAATAGAATTTTAAATGAAACTTACTAATTGAATAAAGAATAATATTTTTTTGGCAAAAGGTTAATAAGAACCGAAAAACGAGTTTAATAAAATATAAGCTAGACACATAAATAAAACTAATATTAGAATAGGAGCATAATATAAAATGCAAAAATTTGTTAATTTATTCCAACTTACTCTAAATTAAGTTCGGTTTCACTATCACTATCATTGTCTAAACTTAATTATTAATGGCGGAACATTAGTATTCATAGACACGTAAGAATTTTCCACCTATATAACATGCTGTATGGAGTTTTTCCAACTATCAGCAGTAATATCATTTACTACACTTTTTATTAATTCCACTGCAGATGTATTTAATGTTGGGGAAGTATTATTTCTTCAAACATTCGATTTTAATTGATGCCATATATGTTCAATCGGGTTAAAAATACAATAGTACGGAGGTAGACGCAACACTGTATGTCCATTTTCCAGGAGTTTATCCCCACAAATATTCTTTATTTATTTTAAAAGCTTTTAATACTTCTAAGAGGTCTCGCTTTGTGTAAGTCTCTTCAAAATATATATTATTATCTAACATAAATTTTTAAATTTTTAATTTCTGCTTAGTACTATTGGAACTAGGCAACTTGACTACCTGACGACTGTGATAAATAGCATTATCCATAATAATAACACTATTTTTAGGAATATTTTTAAAAAGCCGGTACTCAAACCAATTCTCAAATAGTTGTGCGTCAGTGTCTTGGTGGTAATCCAAAGAAGAATCTTCTATATTTTTAGCTAAAAGTAGCAGACAGTTCGGGAAAGAAGATTTTCTGAGGCTGCATGTATTATTGTTATCCTCTTTCCTTTATTTGAGGTGCTTTGGTGTTAAATTTTTTAGGAGTCACTCCAACCGTCAGTATCATAGTGTCGAACCATGTTTGTCAAGGTAAATTATTTGTCGATTTTCATCCTATATTGTCTTATAGCAATTAAAATCGATAACGCCATTCCGTAATCGTTGAGATTCCATTGTTGCTTGACGTTTATTAATTGTCTTATACTTATAACCCTTTTAAGTAAAATGTTCCTTAAGCTAGATACGCTACAAGAAATATTTGTTTCGTCTTTAATGAGTCTTTTTCTTGGAAACCAAAGTAGGTATTGTTTGTCCTTCATACATTTCATAAATTTTTCTTCTTAATAGATCAAAAACACTTTCATCCACACATTTCAAGGAGCCGGAGTCACTTCGCTTTCCTGGAAGTTATGGGTTTCGTATTATATCCCTAACTTTTCAAAGGTGCTTTTGTCAAAGCACACGTCTCGGCTACAGCATCGCCAAACTAAAATCTCTTGATAGCACAGACTGGTATACATTTTCGATTATTTCTTTAGCATCGGAACTTAAATGCTTTCTTGTAAAGGTGTTACTACAAGATGGCCCACTATCACAATCGACCCATGGCTGCCACATTTTTGCGCTATATATGTCACGAAAAAAATCTTAAATCACTTGCTTATAGCACAAATACTAACGTAAATTAACGCGTAAACAGCTTAATAAGAACTGAAATTATGACACTCAGTTTCCTACTTATATTGGACCCTAGGAAATAACCTGCTCTTCTAATCACCACAAATATAGGTAAAAAATCAAATAAAACTTAGTATAGGTAATAAATCACTACGGATTTTAATTCTAAGATTAAAAAAAAAAGTTATTAAAGATAACAGATTTAAAACCATAAAACTTTAGTTAGGACTATTATATTATATTTAGATATTTGGGCGGTGCAGGTAAATTAAATTTTAAATTTTACAGTTTTCGGGTCTGTTATTGACCCAAAAGATAATTTAGATTTTATTGCCGTCAAAATTCAACGAAATATCTCTGCATACACATACACTTACCATACATGGAATGGAGACTTACTAAGCCCAACATGGTTGCTGCTTCTGGTAATCAAGTGGGACAGGTATCGAAATTTGACGGATTTTAAATGTGGTCCAAAAGCTTAAATGCAACCATCAGAAGTCAGAATTTATCAGACGTGGTTTATCAAAAAAGTGTTTTTTATTCTCCAGGGTAAAGTACAGTGACAGTATCAAACATTATTATAAAAAAAGATATTTAGAAATAATTTTTAAATATTCAAAATTGTTTATTTACATAAAAAAACATTTTTTTTTACATTTTCTCTGCCATAATGTTAAAAATATAAGTTTGCACATTAACGCATTTCATTTAATAATTTTAAACTAGATAAAACAATTCCAAATAAATAAAAAAATGTTTTGATGTAAATAAACAATGTTAAATATTTATAAGTCAGTTCCAAACATCTTTTCTTATAATAATTTTGATATTGTCAAAAGGAAAGGTACTTTACCCTTGAGGAAAAAAACATTTCTTGATAAACCTCGAATACGGCTGGTAAATTTTGACATCTAATGGTTGCACTTGGGGTTTTGGACCATGCAGAACTTTTTATTAGAAAAAACTTTTTTTCGTAAATCAAATAATAAAAAAATTCCCATATGTCGCCAACTTACGTACATTTACCTACTTTTTTAACCTTGTATACAACAAGTCACTTTGACATCTAATGGTTGCATTTAAGATTTGGGATCACGCACAACTTTTTGTAAAGAATATTTTTTTTCGTAAACTTAATAACAAAAATGTTTCCCATATGCCGCCAACTTACACGTAACTATACACAAATTGTAATAATGGCAGACCTGGTCAATTACTTTTAAAATTTCTTATTTTTTGATATCTTCAAAATTGTTTGTTACGATGTAAGACGCGCAATAATGGTCTGCCATTGGTACTTTTCAATGATAATAGTAACATATTTTTAAATTTCCAAATGGCAGGCCTGGTCAAATACATTTAAAATCAGTCAAAATTCGATACCTGTCCCACCTGATTACCAGGAGAGACAGTCACGCTGGGCTTAGAAAGTCTCCATTTCATGTATTGTAGGTATCTAGGACTCACTGGGTAAAAATACAGGTCTAGTCGAATATAGACAGGTAGCCGGCCACTAATTCTTAGGCTATACGGGAAACGGCTTGATCTTAAACAAACCTATTATTATAATAAAGAAACGCCCATGGAACATAGGAAATCCCATGTAAATTTTAGGGGGCTTAATTATTGGCTCCCCTGTATACTTTACAGAAAAACTTTTGAAGAGACCAATCTGACAAATCCTCGTGCCAAGTTTCAAAAAATTTTATAAAGCGAATCTTGAATTATTTAATTAAATGCAATTGCAAAATTACCAAATTTTCGGTTCAGGTAAAACCAAACAGACACCAGCCACCAGCAAATAATTTGTTATAAGGCTTTGTCAAATCTGACGTACATCCGAATACAAGGAAGGTTTTTTTTTGTTTTATCAATCTCACAACCATTACATTCAAAGTAAAAGGCACGTTTACATTATTTTTTTATCCAACCTTTTATTTAATGTAACAATTAAGTTTAACTTACGACAATTATTAGTATCGATCATTAAAAATATAATTTTAACATACTAGAATTTAATTAAACCAATTACGGTATCTAAAATATTTTAAATTTATTTCTCCATCAAGCCTATTTGCTCCATTTCAACCATCAAACGTATTGTCAGTAAATTTGAGTCCAAAGCCATCGCAATAAACAGTTGTAAATGTTTAACCCAGAAGATCGAAAATAGATCCGAGAAAAGAGAGAACTAAACTCTTAATATTTTAGTAGGTGTGGAAAAACCAAATTAAACAAAATACAATAACTTTTTTAAAAATAATAGAGAATTACATAAAAACATTAATTAATCAAATGTTCAAACAACCCTCCATTATCGCAACCGACCATAAAATTCATTTTTAATGTTGCTTAGTTGATATTGCAAAATGTTATTATATTCTAACGAAATACCGTTTTGTAGCTGGTTTATATTCTTAAATTTTACAATTTTATAAATGAAACTTTTTAAATGACCTCACAGAAAGAAGTCATTCGGTGAAAGTAGCCGGTGCCGTGGACCAATAATATTTCCGTTAAAAGCATTTTCCAGGTACTCTCTAACCAAGAACAAGATCTTCCAAGGCGGGTCCAATTTGATTTTGAAATAAGTCCAAATAGGTTTCTGGTGTCAGGTAATAGTCCATAAAAAAGGGTCCAATGATATTGTGTCCGATAATTCCCAAAAATACATTTGATTTTTAGGGATTGTATCCAAGTATGAACAAAGCGATGTTCATTTTCTTGGCTCTAATACCGGCAATTCTAAACATTTGATTTATTGTTGAGGGTAAATGTACATTCATCGGTAAAACAAATATTTTCTGAAAAATTCCTATCGTTATTTGCTTTTTTCATTATTTCAAAACAAAATGCCATTCTTCGCTCTTCATCTCCTTTCTGCAGCTCTTGATGCTTTTCGAATTTATACGAATGATATTTGTGTTTTTTCAAAGTGCGCAATACCGTTGTATGATGTTTATTAACCTCTTGCCCAATAACCCTCGTACTAACCATTTTGTTTTCCTCCACACTCAGTAAAATATTAAGATCTCTGTTCTCCCTTTGTTTGGCTCTATTTTCGATATCCTGAGTAAAAAATTTCAATTATTTATTATAATATAATATATAATACATTTAATAGTAGAAATGGATGAAATAGGCTTGGTCTGGAAATAAACTGAAAACATTTCAAATACTACTCTAAAACTGTTTCCCGCATAATGCAACTTAATTATGGATACTTTTTCGTCGATTAAATTATTGATGTTTTTTTCAAATACCGACTATCACTGGTCTATTGACACTTTTCCTCATGTCAAGGACAATATTTATTTTACTGGTGTCTGTTTGGTTTTACCTGAACCGAAAATTTGGTAATTTTGCAATTGCATTTAATAAAATAATTTAAGATTCGCTTATTAAAATTTTTTGAAACTGGCACGAGGGCTTGTCAGATTGGTCTCTTCAAAAGGATATCTTGAATTTTTTCTGAAAAATGTACAGGAGAGCCAATAATTAACCCCCTTAAAATTTACATGGGATTTATTACGTTCCGCTCGGCAACGCACCACCCGGTATATTTGAGATGACCATCAGCTTGGTGGCTAAAGCTTTAACACCTTAAAATTAAGGTAAGGCGGGCGCTAATTTTATTGGCCAAGCAAATAAATATAAATACATATTTAGCTTTTACAAACAAGCTCATATACAAACCAACATGCATGAATGAATAACGACGAAGGATAGAAGTATAAATAAAACATGTAGTATAATTAAAAACCAAGAATGAATGTGTATGTAAATAAAAGGTATGAAAACACAGGCGAAATTAGGCTGGTTACTGCGCTCCTAAACGGTACCTGAATACATCAATCAGGTTTTTTTGGGAAACTTTTTCCTGCCAAAAAACATTAAAACGAATAACATCATATAACTCATATAGAAATATTTCCTTCAAGTTAACCAATAAATACTTTAATAGAACTTTAAAATCGCTATCGGAGGGTTCTTAACTAGCATTAACCTTGCATCTAGGGTGACCAACGGCCCGCGCCCATTGCTCTGGCCGTCATCTCCATTCTAAAAGCCTGAATAAGGAACTCTAGAATGTACATATAATATGCATGAATTATACAAAGTAGTTAAGGATGTATTGTAAATTATTTATTAATGAATAAAGCTCTGTTAAATGGCAAATGGCAATGGCCATTGAAGTGGTACAGGTAAGCGCGAAGATGCTAGGGTTCGATTCTCAGTGCCTTCTTTTTGATTTAATTTTTTCAAATATTTTTTTAAGTAGTAGTTAGTTTAGACATAAATAATTCTTAAATAAAAAGAAACAAATTTTTGTTTTATAATTTTCATTTAATGTCTCACACTTCTCATCTGTCTAAAACTTCGAGCGTAGACCTACCTAGAAGCAGCCTTGCCGCTCGTCCATGAGACCAATCAGCACAGAAAGGTTACACACTACAAGAGCGTGGTAGGTACAGGCAGGGTAATATCTAGTTTTAAGGAATTCGAAAATAAGTATGATTTTAAAAATGTTTAATTATTTTTTATTTACCGGGGTAATTTTTATAGCATACCTAGTTTTGCCTTGTCTGCCTCCCCTGAGCCAAATCCTGTACACCTATTTTTCTTTCTCTTGCACGCACACAGTAAGTCTACAACGTTTCTCTCTCGCTCTGCGTGCTGATTGCAGTAGGTGTATGCTCGAAGGTTGCCTCTACTAGTTAAATGTTCGAAGATATAACTTTACAATATCTTACCGTCTGCCGCAGTATCACGTAGCTGTATTCTTAGTATACTTGCTTTACGACTATTGCCAAAGTCCGCTTAAATTTATAAAACTGGGCTGTAAAGGAGACCACGTGGTAGGCGCTCAACCAATTAGATTCCATCGGTATCTACAACTATACGGGAGTGTAAGGGCCTAGCCTAAATCTGGAATATCTCTCTAACATGCTCTTTATGTAATCTCCTTATGAATGTGTATCAGAGGTTTGTTATAATTAGATGTAAATTAGGTTAGCTTCGGTTTAACCCGTTTCTGTTCCAATTAGAATAAGATTAGCCATAAATAAAAAGTTATATAAAATGTGCTTTAGTTAAATAAAGAAAATGAGGTATTAGGAATTTAAAATATTTTTTTATTGAAAAATCGGGCTACCAAATTTCACATATATCTATAAAAAAATCTTTTTGGTATAATAAGAATATAATAATTAAGAATTATAAATAAAAATACTGCAATAATTGTTATATTAATAAATGTCTTCGGATCGTAGCCCTAACTTGTATATAAATGGTCAATAACTAAGGATTTAAATATTTTCCATTTTAAATTAATTATTTATCTAATTAAATTTGCAACGAATAACATTCTTGTGTTATAATTATTAAAACTTTAAAATTCAGGTTTTATTGCGGTGATACTTACTTGGGTTTAAAATTAATATTTAGAAACATTTAAAATTATATAATAATAAATTTTTGTGTCTTTCTCTTACCTTTACCATTTAAAATTTATTTTGCCCATTTCTCTTGATAGGCACTGTACACATTTTAGTCGAATAGTATCTAACTCAAGTAACATATTTGCTTTAGGCCGGCCCCAATATGTCTTTTTTAGCTTTTAATACAATATACTTATATAAAGTGATACAAAATTTATTTAAGGATAACTGGCAGGAAGATAAATAAACACTCAAATTGCAGAGAGACTTCTTCCTCTGTATATACAAAAAGCTATTTGATAAATGCTTTTTTGAACTTTAAAATGATATTACAAAGAAAAATTACAAACAAATATAAAATAACTTTAAAAAGTACTCTGCTGACTATGCACATATGCTGTAGATACTAAAATAATATTGCCTATCCTTTTCATAATATTTTGTTGTTTATCAAAGTTTTATAAAGGATATTGCCATAACTTAGAAATGGGAAATATTGTTGGGAATAAGGTCTGGTACTTTTTGAAATATTCAACAAATAAATGAAAACACATTCCTAGGCACTAGAGGTGTACAAATAGTTGTCGAATCGAATCAAATAGTTAAATTTGATTGATAATTTTTGCATTTCGGTATTTTTTAATATTTCTTTTTGAAAATTTTACTTAATATTCTTTAAATGTTATACTTTAATGTAGCGTGAGTTTTTATAAATATGTTTTAACTGTGACTTTCAAAAAAATTTGAAAAAATGTGTGAGATCTCGTCCAGGTCTAGGTTCGGACGCACCAAGTGTCCGCGGGCTGTTCGCCGATGCCATATTTGAATTCAACGACCTTAAACCCCCTCGGGCGACGAGTTCCACGAAGATGGCGTTTATCGGCGTTCTTGAGCTCCAGGTCGGCTGTAGGTCAATTTCAACATCATAATCGTGATCAGCGACCTCAAAAACCCCCGGGTATTCGACTTGGGGTACCCGACTTGAGCCAGTTATGACTCTTATTTACAAAGTTATCAAATTTTCAAAAATGCGTCTCAGAAAATGCATTTTTTAAATGCATTTCTGGCTGCAGCAATGCAATTTCTGGTTTGAAAATCCCGGAAATTACGGGGCAATTTTACAAATAATTTTTGCAAGCGAATGCAAAAAACCACATTCCTATCCGACTCGCGGAAAAAAAATCTAGAACTTTATTGCTTCATTGCCTCGACTATATTTAAATGGGCAAAATTTTAAAAAAGTGAAAATTTAAAACTAAGCGTGATTAAAACAAAAATTTGTTTATTAGTGTCAGTTTCTGCAAAAGGAAACTAAATTAATCTTGTGACTCACAAAAACTATAATTTTTAAACTAGTTTCAAGTTATTAAACATATAAGTTTATATTTTAAAATTAAAAAGAGATTAAAATATATGAAAAATAAAATCAGTTTCTCAACTAGGACTTACCTGTAGATCAAAACATGCTTAGCACACAATTTAAAGATTATGTCGGTAAGTTAGTTGGTCCTGCATATTTTCGAAACTTAAAATAAAGCACACAATTTTTTCAAAATTTATAACTTTAATTAATAAACCTCTTGTCATGATTTATTACCTAAAAGGTTACATTTATCATTGTCCCAACATTTTTTGTTTCAAATAGAAACTTTAACTACTAATGCAATGTTTCTACCCTATTTAAGCAATAAATTGCTTGTTAAGTGGTTCTAAAAAACCATCATTAAAATTAGTTCGTGCAGTTATCTCTATCTCTCTAATATTGTTTTGAAAGTTTTCCTGAAAGCTTCAAATTGTAGTAACATAAGACGAGAGTAAAAACGTTTTACTTTTTATACTAAATTAATTTATTTGAAAAGTGGGAAATATCAAAATATTTATTTAGCATAAGGTTACTAATGGAGTTTAAAAAATAACTACAGGGTGTCCAGTAGGGGTGTGCGAATATTCTAATTATTCGAGGCGAATCGAATACGAATCATTCGATTTGAATTTTAAATCAAATTTTCGAATAATTCGAAAAGTTTAAACTACTTGAGTTAGTCGAATAGTTCGAATTATTCAAATAGTTCGAACTATTTAAATGATTCGAATCTTTTAAATAATTGAAATACCCGAATTGAAACTTTTTTCTGATGATTTAGAAAATAGGAATTGATTATGGCGGCAATTTTAAAAGATTTAATAATTTAAAATTTCCAGTGTATTTTAATGCAACTCACTAATATTAAATTCACAATATTGAAAAGTTTTTGTGGTGGTTACTTATAAATAACTTAAAAATATTAAAGTATTTCTGCTAATTTTTTTTATTATTAACCTTTTAAATTAGTCTTATGAGAAGGAATTTTATAAAAGGAAAAATACTTTATTTTCTTTATTAAAGACGTGATTTTAAATCGAAAGTTTAAGCGTATCGCTCGCACTATTATTTTTTCATAGCTACTAGGACTCTTATAATTAGCCTATACAATTAATTTTTTGAAAAAATACCATATTTAAAATGTTTTAACCATTTAAAGAGTTCGAATTATTCGAATAGTTTAAATTATTCGAATAGTTCAAATTATTCGAATAGTTCAAATTATTAGAATAGTTTAAATTATTCGAATAGTTTAAATTATTTAAATAGTTTGAATTATTCGAATAAATCAAATAGTTCGAACTATTCGAATTTTTTGAAATTTTTGAATAGTTCAAATTATTCGAATAGTTCGAACTATTTGATTTATTCGAAATTGTTGCAAAAATTGTGTGCTTTATTTTAAGTTACGAAAATATGCAGGACCAACTAACTTACCGACATAATCTTTAAATTGTGTGCTAAGCATTTTTTTGATCTCCCAGGTAAGTCCTAGTTGAAAAACTGATTTTATTTTTCATATTTTTTTAATCTCTTTTTAATTTTAAAATAAAACATATGTTTAATAACTTGAAACTAGTTTAAAAATTATAGTTTTTGTGAGTCACAAGATTAATTTGTTTCCTTTTGCGAAACTGACACTAATAAACAAATTTTTTTTTTTAATCACGCTTAGTTTTAAATTTTCACTTTTTTAAAATTTTGTCATTTAAATATAGTCGAGGCAATGAAGCAAAAAAGTTCTAAAATTTTTTTTTTCCGGGAATTTGATTAAAATTGGTTTTGCATTCCTTCAAAATTATTTGAAAAATTTTAATAATTTCCGGGATTTTCAAACCAGAAATTGCATTCTGCAGCCAGAAATCTTTAAAAAAATGCATTTTCTGAGACGCATTTTTAAAATTTGATAACTTTGTAAAAAAGTCATAACGGCTCAAGTCGGGTCCCAAGTCGAATCCCCGGGGGGTTTTTTGGGGTCGCTGTTTCAGGGTTATGATGTTGAAATTGACCTAAGCCGACCTGGAGCTCAAGAACGCCGATGAACGTCATCTTCGTGGAACTCGTCGCCCGGGGGGGTTTAAAGGTCGTTGAATTCAAATATGGCATCGGCGAACACCCCCGCGGACCTTGGTGCGTCGAACCTAGACCTGGACGACATCTCACACATTTTTGCAAATTTTTTTGAAAGTCACAGTTAAAACATATTTATAAAAACTCATGCTACATTAAAGTATAACATTTAAAGAATATTAAGTAAAATTTTCAAAAAGAAATATTAAAAAATACCGAAATGCAAAAATTATTTGGAAGCACCTAGGAAGAAAGATGAATTTCGGTGCCTCTCATTAAAAATAAAAAAAGTAAAGTTTTTTTTGTTAAATAATATCTTAACTCGAGAAAGGGGTTTTTCGAAATTTTAATTTTTTACCTTTTAGGAACAATTTAAAATGAAAAACGTGATTTTTGCGGGAAAAAATCGGCTAATTTGTAACTGTAAAATAAAAAATATTAACACATTTGAAACAGAAATACTATTTAAACTTTTTAAACGATCGGTGCAGTAGTTTTACAGTTATGAGGGGCACCGACTGAAAACGTGAGTTGTAGAAAAAAGAAAAACAACTAAAGTTTTGAACACTAAAAAATTTGTGTTAAATGTTAATAAGCGAGTTTTATCGGCTTACCTTACTTACCGTTGTATCTTCGTTAGTTTTGCAATAATTCCTCTCTAATTTTTACACCATGTTTTTGAAAGGTTCTCCATTCATAAAATCAAATTTAAAAAACTCAAACAAAAGTTAACGGCCGAGTGATGATCGCGTTGTTATATTTAGCAATTGTTAAAAGTTAACAACGGTTTAGAATGTTTAACAAAATGTCAGATTTTGACAGGTTGCCTACTAAAATCATTGAATAACACTGAAAATGACGTTTTGTTAAACATTCTAAGCCGTTGTTAACTTTTAACAATTGCTAAGTCCATTGCTAAATTTAACAACACGATCATCATTCGGCAGTATAAGTGTTAACCCCCCTTAATAATGTCTTTAAGTCTGTACTAATTTTAGATAAAAAATTAAACAATTATAAATTTAAACAATATAAGTTTTTTTACTATTTTATAAACACAAATACAACATGTACATGCATAAAATATAAATTAATTATTGGCTGTTTAAATTATTTTTTAATTATTTTTGTTTTTAAGATCACTGGTCTCTCTATATGTATATTAAAATGGTCATACACTGTTTGTTAGAATAAATTTGTAAGATTTTAAAACTTAAATTGCATATACGATTATCGACATAAAAATAACTTGCCACTCAGACAAATGCTGATTAGTAATGCGGGGTAAGGGCAAGCGAGCATAATATTCGTGATTTGCATTTTATACCTCTATTTACCAGTTCACTACCAGAATAAGCGAAATGTCTTGAGGGATTTGAAAAATAATGTTAATGAGTTTATTTGAGAATCGCTTACTACTGGTTTAGGAATTTCCCGACAGTTAATATTGCAACGCAAAGTCAACACGAATTCGTAGGTTATTTCTATACTACAAAACCATGTCGATTTTACGTCTACTAAGCACGGGTTTGGAAAAAGTATACAGACGTATTGACTGTACAAAACCGTGTAATATACTAGGTATATATTGCTCAATTTATACTGAATTCTTTAACAGTAACATTAACATATCTTTAACAGCATGCCTTAAAAACAAAGGGTTTTCATTACTGTAACGTTATTTCAGTATAAATAATTGTTTTATAATATTCCCCAAGATTAACTTTTTTTACTGTTAAAGAAACGTTAATGTTACTGTTAAAAGATCAATATAAATCAAGTGTACGTTAAAAGGAAATATCCAAACTTAAAACTAATCCTAAGTTATGAATACCGAAAATAAAAGATATTTTGTTTTTCTTTTAAGATTAAGTTAATCCAAAAAAATAGAGCTCTTAAAACCACATATTTATTTATATAATATTTTTATTTTTAAACATTAACAAACTAAAAATTATTACAAAAATTGCTAAATCTCTTTTTTAACTCTTTCATAATACTACACAACTAATAGCAATGAACTGAATAAATAAAACTAACTTAAGATTCTACATAAATATTACCCAAGTATATAATTAGTATAAAGTGTATAATGTTATTAATTTTTAAGATATTTATTTTTTTATATTCTGCTATTTTAAATGTAACACCCGTTTTTTTTGCACCGCGTAATAGCACGTAAGTTTCTCCTTTAAATGGTATATGGGTTGCCTTTATCTATCGTTTGTAATTTATTCTTATTTTAAAATGTATATTTAAAGTATTCAAGTTGGCTTTGATATAGCAGTCATTAATATTTTCTTTACACAAATGACAACGACCATTTGCTAATTACCAGTTGGCATTATGAAGCATTATACGTGAATTTGTTTAGAAAAAGCACCAAAATATATTTAAAAAAAATTAAGGCATGTTTAGCATGAACATTTTAATATAAGGTAAGTACATTAAAAAATACTTAAAGGTAATTAAATTAAGCACAGAAACGAAAAACGGCTTGAATAAAAAAAAATCGGTGTTGAAACTAATTATTTTTAAGTGTCACAGGCGAATAATACATAATTATTGATCAATCCCAGGGGGAAAATTAACAGTAGGTAAATCCGGAAATTTTTCAGGCCGGTTTTGTGGCCCACCTTGTCCTATCTGCTTTTTAGGATATCACCTATCCATTTGTTGCGCACGTCGCGTCGTATGGAATCTTGATGCGCAAATTGTAAAAGTTTCGTCAAAATTATGACGTATGAATCTAATAAATATTTTACCGTTGAAGTGGACATCAAGAAAATATGATCCAACTTTTGTTGTTACAATATGACAAAAAAATAATTATATGGTTTAGATTTAAGAATTTACTTCGGAAACTAATTACGTGTTTTTTTGTTTCCAGGGGCCTGTTGAGCTAGCCATTCGGCGATTTTCAATGGTGTTATTTTGTTTAAATAATATTCATTTTCTTAGAATAGTCAAGTACCGTTTTTCAAGAACGCCTCTCACTGCAAATGTCCTTTATTAACTAAATGTAAATAGGTTTAGCTACCAAAGGTATTTCTTGTGAATTAACGATGTTCTGTAACTGTGCAACTAAGGATAGTAAAATAAAAAACAGAGCCTTTTAAAACAACAGTGTCGTCTGGTCAAGCACAGTATCCGCGTGCAATCGGCTTGTCGGCGCCTCTGAGTGCTGTCCTTTCAAATGGTGCCAGAAAAACTTTTGGCGCGTACTTGCCTAAAGGTGGGCGCCAATCCTTGCATGGTGGTTAGAGCCCGTACATTGAAGTGGCGAGCTCAGCGGTGAAAACACTTAACTCTCGCTTTATATAGGATCCTATCCATCATAAACGGACAAGGTAATCCGAACCACTAAAATGTTCTCAATATCGTTTTCAAGAAGATTGAGATTTCTTCAGTTAAGGATCCCTCATAGAATATTGGCCCAACAATTCTATTGTTAAGCACACCACACCAGACATGGAGAGAAGACCTCCCTTGGTATTCAATCTCTTAAAATTTCCTTGGTTTTGTCTTGCCCAGCTGTGCGTATTGCGTCGGTTAAACATTCCCGATGTAGTGAACGTAGCTTCATCCGTCCAAAGAATCGTTTAAAACAGGGTAGGATGGTTATTTTGTTCATGGATTAAAATTTGGGAAACAAATTAAAAGCGAACTTCCTTTTGTTCACGTGCTAAATGCTGCACTGGAAGGACGTGATATGGAAGATACTTAAAATATTTCAGTGTTTTCTAAACCGTCGCATAGATTACTGTTCTTCTTGCAGGGCCATACCTCAAGTCGCTTACTGCGTCAGTAATTGACTACATGGGATACAAAGTAAAATAATTTAGAATAGCTCGATCCCGGTTTCTTTTTCTTATTGTAGTCCTTTTTTTAATATGTAACGATTTCGTTTCTTCGAATAAGACTTTCAGTTTTAAAATCGTTTTTACTGATATCTTTTGGTGAAAATTTATAATAGAGAGTTATAATTTCAAGCCGTTCTTCTGTTGAAAACCTTATCATAAAACTACTTTAAAAAGTAATAAACGTATTTTTAAAATTTTTAACTTTGACAAATAAGAACCTATTACCTGTGGCAGCCAGGTTTTTTTCAGGTGAAACTATCTTCATAGTATCATGCAGTTTTTAGACAATTGCAGCAGAACTGCAGGAAATAAATCCAGCCACTCCTATATTACCGAATTCTTCGTAAAAATCTCTATCTATTGATATAAAAATATACGGGGTATTAAATTTAAAAAATTCATCACTCGTGATGTAACTCTTTTGTTTTTGTTTTAAATGATTTTTTCATTAGATTATTGAATTCTACGAAAAAAATACACGAAATGGCTATATTGTTTTTAAAAAAGTACGGCGAAGTTTAAAAATAAAGCCCTGTTTACTTTAAAATGAATAACCCTGTACATGTAATTTCTTTTGACGAGAACTTGTAACTGCCATGCCCCAAGTCAGAAACAATGCCGATCCTTTTTAAGACATCTGCTCCCAGATGAAAACAGTGTTGCAATTTGGATATAAATAAATAATAATAAATAATAAAGCATATATTTTCACATATGCTACTATAAGCAACCGTGCAAGTTACCCTATGCTCTTCATTTAGGCGCAAAATTAATGTTTTTAAAACTGACTAACCAGGTCCGCCCACAATGCTTGCTGATCCTTCATGTCAAGGAGATTAGACATGCTTAGGCCCAATATGGCAACAGTAAGAGGGTATTTTACTTTATTTTGCATGTGAAAATATAGAATGGCTTGTCGTTTAGAGGTTGGACATAAATCTTTGTTGACCGTTAGTGGACGGGACATATTACGGTCCTCCAATGCCTCCAAGTTACGTTTTCCAAAGTACTTATTAATTTGGTATACGTTCAGACTGTGTTACCAGCGTTACCACATTTAAACAAACATATTTCGTTCTGAGCTCTCTACACTGAGAAGCTCAATCTCCTTTCACCTTGCAATTCCAATATGATATTTCAGATCAGACACTTAATTAACTTTTTGTTCCTTGACGGTGAATTAAACTCTTTAATGACTTGCTTTCTCTGCTCTAATGATCTGCCTAGTTCTGTAAGATGTTAAATTAAATTTACTTTTTTCCAACTGTCGTTAATAAAATTGACTAATATTCTTTTACGTTATTTTTGATTCTAGGGCAGATGTCACTGGACATGGCAGACGATTGAATATGTTTATCATGGTGGCGACATAAATTCACCTAGATTCTTTGTACCACGGTGGGCTTGCCCACACGCGCCTATAATTTGGTGGAAATTTTTATAAATGATCCACTTTCTGGACTGTCATGGAACTCTTTTATAAGATTCTGAATGTTAGCAGTCTTATCCTTCAATGACTGACAGCCGATATCAAAGTCAAATGGAAAGTTGGAATAAGCTTAAGCTGATTTAGATTTTTCTGGCTTTAATCAATGGCGTCCCTGAACTTAAGCTCCTAAGTTAATATGTCTCCATCCAGACGGGACATACCACAAGCCGTAATATTCGGAAAATAGAGCGCATTTTTTATTTACGTAACATTTATTCTATTTCCAATTAAAGTAACAGAAAGTAGAAATATGTATAAATATTTTATTCTTTAAATTGATTGAAACTTTATAAAAACCAAGCAACACGGCCCCACGCTGGGCTCCAAAATATGCCACCTTCTTCACTATAGATGGTCAAAGACAAAAGTCGAGTCTAGCACAGTTTGAGAGTTGTGCGGTTAATTTAGTAATATTAATAAAAGGGCTCCAGTAACCATTAATGACCTACTCGCTTTCATAGAGCTTCTAGTATCCGATTAGTAAAGTTGAGCAACCCATTTACCGCCCATTTTTCTTTAAAACCCTCTATGAAAAAAATGTAAGGCTTTAAGCTACTTTTAAATGTCAGTACCTCACTTTACAATTATTACATAAAAATATATTTAATTCTAGTAAAAAAGCAAGTCAAAAAGTAGCAGAAAATTACACTGTATAGTTTAAATAGCAAAACAAAAAAACTGCTTCTTAAGCAAATATAATTAATGTTTTCCTATCATGCTACAACATGAATAAACCATGATGCACACTAAGCTTTTAAGTAAAGAAACCCATTGCTAAACATGTGTTGGAATATTAAAATCGTATGCTACTCAAATGTTGCTTTAACCTTACCAAGATAAATCACTTTCCGTCGATGTGGACAGGACATCATTGTCCCTAGTTTGTTCAGTTTATATAGTAGCATTTTATTTTATTATATTTTCATTGTTTACTTTTTACTTATATACATAAAGGGTGATTTTAAAATACTTATTATGTTATTATGTTATGTTAAATTAAAAAAATGTACTAGGCAAGGAATATGCGAGTGTATGTATACGGGGTGTTTTAAAATTGCGTCCTTTGGGGACAAAGAAAAAAACATTGCTTTAAAACTTGTTAAGCTCAGTAAATGAAATCTGTCAGAGTAAACGGAAAACTGCATCGGTATATTTACACATTGTGCACTCTATTACTGCACATATACAGACCCTTGAAGTGGACCGAACGGGACCGCCTTTTTAAATATCTAGCTAGTTTTTTAAAGACTATTTTGGTAATAAATAAATTGGCCACAATATAGAATATATACAGGGTATTTGATTATATTTACGTGATATCTGGAGCCTTTGTTTTTGAAGATAGAAAAAAATCTTGTATATAAAAATTCTAGGTTTTTTCCATATTATTTTTTGAAATCATCAGTAAAAAATTATCGCATTAAAGAAAAAGGAAATCTATATGCAACTTTAACTTTTTTAAATGGAACATGTATATAATGGGCTTCAACAAAAAATATTGTTTTTCTGATTTTAAATATACAGGGTGCCACAGATTCGAGTGCATGCATGGGGATCTCGGAAACCGTAAGAGTTACGAAGTCAGTTAAATTATGGCAAACTTGCGCATTTAGGTGCCTAACAACATGCCGTTTAGAAAGTTGTAGAATTCCGAGTACTTTCGGAGTTATCCGGAAAAAACCGAAATTTGCCGATTTCGTTTTTATTGTTTTCTGACATTATTTAAAGAGATATGGAAAACAAAAGACACTTTCTTATGGCCACTTTTTAAGCTCTACAAAACAGCGTTGAGAGATTTTCCGTACGACGTTTCGTTTTCCTTAAACCATCATCAACTTTACTTTTTTAAATACGGCACTCAATTGTTTATTGCATTTTTTTGAAGCAGTTATAATCTCAATAACAATGATGTATAACACTTAATATTTTTCTGTTAAATAAACATATTTTTCATAAGAGACAATAAGTAAGACAAGGAACGCACATCAGTTCTTATAGGGGCGTTCCATATTTGTTAATAAATATAAAGTGTTATACATTTTTTTTAATTGGGATAATAAAAAATAAATAAAAAACCCAGGTCCGTATTTAAAAAAATAAAGTTGATGATGGTTTAACGAAAACGAAACGTCTTGCAGAAAATCTCTCAACGCTGTTTTGTATAGCTTAAAAAGTGGCCATGAGAAAGTATCTTTTGTTTTTCTAAATCTCTCTATATCGTCAGAAAAAAATAAAAACGAAATCGGCAAATTTCGTTTTTTTCCGGTTATCTCCGAAAGTACTCGGAATTTTTCAACTTTCTAAGGTGGACATGGTTAGTAACGCAAATACGCAACTAAAGCGATAATTTAACCGACTTCGTATCTCTTATGGCTTCCGAGATCCCCATGCATGCACTCGAATATGTGGCACCCTGTATATTATTAATGATATTTGAGTGAGCAGTTTTTAAGATATGTTAGCCTAAATTAAAAAGAAAATTATATTAGTATCAAGAAAGTTATGGAAATAATAAAATGGTTATGTTGATAAATTTGGTGAGGGTTTTCTTTGGACCAATAACGTTTAATCTTCCGATTACACATTCCTGCTAAAGTAAAGGAAGACTCGTCAGTGAAGAGAATTTTATTTAAAAACACTCAGGTGAGTCCTTGCATGTTTTGTTCAGAAAGATTCTGGACGGACATAAATTTATAATGATGAAATTTTAAATATTTTAAAGTTGAATTAAATTTAATAATCTATTTCATTAAGTTTAGATGCCACATTCTAGATTGATATTTTAACATTTTCTAAAATTTTTAAAAGTAGTTAATGCTAGTTTCATATAAAAAGTATAACAATTATCCAATCCAACAATTATAACAATTCGTATTACAGTTATTTTCTTTATTTTTAAGCTTTTCCGGTCACTAAACTTTCTTAATCTGCATTTAATAGTGTCTATAAATGGTACCTGTTGTTTGCGCTATCGTCACATTATTGTTATTGCCATTAAAAAGACGCACAATAGCGATTTTTTTGTTCTTCTAAATAGCTCATCGACAAGAAAATTATTCTTAGTAGTTAAAATGATAAACTTCAACATTTTACAATATCGAGACGTCAAATTTATTATGACAATTTTATTGTTTCCATGGTTTTCTTGATACTAATATGATTTTTATTTCAATTTATTTATACTTTAAGCTATAATATCTTAAAAACTGTTCACTCAAATATCATCAATGTATATACAGTATGTCCACGGATAGATATCCCAATAGAACAAATGGACCAAAAATTTCGTTTTTCGACAAAAAGTCATTCTTGATAAAAACTTCTGCATCTTGAAAAAATGTAGTTTACAAGGAAAATTTTTGTTTTTTTATACAGGGTACCCAAAAAATAAAAAGACATGAAATACCATCAGGAATAAACTAACTTTATTTATCGTTTTAAAGTACAATGGCAAATAAATAACGGGTTTTAAATCCTATTTAGTGCTTACATAAAGAACCCAAGCTACATTTGTCCCCGTTACTGTAATAGCAGTTTACCCAACTTATCCGAAAAAAAGGTTTGTAGCATTTCTATGTATGAATTCCTGTTGCATGTGTTCTCAAAGAAAAACGGTCCTATTATCCCAAAAAGAACTGGAGAATGTAGAAGATGAGGATAATTTTTTATGAGGATTTTATAGGTATTTAAGATAGTATTTTTTGTTTTAGATTTAGTTAGATAGAATTAGAAAAGAAGGAACCACAGATCCTAACCAGAAAACAAAAGTCGAAGAAACAAAAATGTTTTACGAAAAATATAATTTTACCAATAAAAACTGTGTGAAGTGGTTGAAAGATGCAACTTATAAAAAAAATTGGGTCATACGTAAAACCGCCTTATGAATTCAGATTCGATGGATATGCTTATTTTGCCGAATTTTATAAAAAAAAGAAGCTGGGCGTACTACTTTTCGCATCAAAAGTAATATACATTTATATTTAGTAAAATGCACAAAGTTTCGTAATAAATATCTTGGCTATTTTACGTTTTCTGTATTTTAATTTATTTTCGTTGTAAACTCCACGTATTTATAAAGTGACTTTGTCCATTGCAATGGACACCCATTTATTTAGAAAAAAATACATAGTATATTTTTTGATACTTTAAAAATCTCTAAAAATACTTAAAAATGCGTTTATAATAACAAAAACTTTTTTTCGTAACTTAGAAGAAAAAGGTTTTTAATTTGGTCAGATATTAATTTTTTTAAAGATAGTTATTTAAATATAAATAATTTTACTATTTAAAAAAAAAACATTTTTGTTTTATTATTTTTTTATTGCATCTCACACTTCGCATCTGTATAAAACTTCGAGCATATATCTACCTAGAAGCAACCCTATCGCTCGTCCGTATAAACAGCTTGCAATAGAGAAAAAGTGCAATAAATTGCTTCTCACTTTACGTGCTAATTGGTCGGCGCAAAAAGATATATTCTCTTGTAGGTTATTCACCTATTATTCTTTCTCTCTTGCACGGTTGTTTGCATGGAAAGCGGCAAGGCTGCCTCTGGTAGGTATATGCTCAAAGGTTATAAAACTGACGTAATAATAAATGTCATAAGTACCAACTAACCCTTTCAGCATAGACCTACTAAAGGAAGCATTGGCGCGACCTGTCTACGACCTTTTTCTCCAGCCCTGCATGCCGATTGCGGTATATACATATTGCAAGCAAACTAACCAACTGTATTAAATGTTATATGTATAAGTTAAACCCTTCAAGCATAAACCCTTACTTGGCGTGCAATCGCACCAAGGCTGCCTCTAGTAGGTATATCCTCAAATAACTAACTTAACAATATCTTTCGTAGTGTCACGGTGTTTTCTTAGTGTACTTGCTTCTATTTTTCAAACAACCTTTAAATCATTTTTTTAAAGGCATAGTCTTTTACGGGCGGCGTTTTACTAAAAATTTTACTGCAGTAGATTTGTCCAATATGGATAACTTTAAAAGCTGAAATACAAAATATATAACTTATTTTATGCGGATTATAACAATGAACATTAAATTTAGAATATTATTTTTAATATTATTTAAAGAAAAGAGGTAACATGTTAATATAAATAATAAAACTTTAAAACTTTCCTCCTAACATTGTTTTCCATTTTTTATCAAAACTTAATTTAAAAGTTCTTTTATGTGGTATACAACCTAATACTGAAAACTGAAGTTTTAAGCATTATAATCTTTTAATAAAAATTTACAAACTTTATAAAGCCACTTAAAATTATATTATTGCAGCATTACCCAAAACGTGACTAATTTTTTTTAAAGAAATATGGAAAGTTTTTAAACTCTGTTCAAAATCCTGGACTTTGCCAAGTTAAGTTAATAAGAGTCTTGCCTTTGGAAAATAAGTTGATAATTTAATCATATTAAAAATCTCATGGTTAACTTAGCGTTGCAGATATCAGAATTTTGTTAAATATAAAAAAATAAGTCTTTATATGGTAAAGCATAATTAACAATTAAAAAAAAAAAAATTAACCAATTATGCTCTAGTAATTTATCTCTTTGCCACGTGCAATTATATCTAAAAAGCCGCCATTATAAATATCTTGGATTTTATGCAGCACCGCAGATAAAGAAGTAAACTTAAATACCCAACACAAAATTATTTTTTTACAACCGTCTAAAAAATTAATTTTTAACACTATTTAGATGCCTTAAAAATGTTACCTTTAAGCACTAGTGCCTTAAAGTAACATTTTAAAGCAATAGTATTAAAAGTAAAATGTCAAATTTTATGAGGCAACGTCAACGTGTATTTATTTACTAACATTTATTTTAATTGTACAATTCAAACAACTTGAAAAAAATCTTTCACAGTTATAAAATTCATCGTAGTTGAGGTGGATTGAACAGAAAAAAACCACATTCTCTTGTTTTCACTGTAAGCAGTTTTCTGGCATTAGAGTTTTTATTTTCCAAGAAATTTTCGATGTATCCCTCACCAACGGTAGAGGATTTCCACCCCTTATGCCTCTTAATTTTCGTCAAATTTGCTTCAGCGGCGAAAACAATGCCCATATAGACGATCAGACTTGAAGCTGCAGAAATCTTGCTATAGCGGCAGAATTTTTTCCAAAAGAGTTAATTCCAACGGGTTTTCTAATACATTTACTTTTCGGGTATTTTAGAAAGTCTTCGATCTCCTACATTTGCTGGACGAAGAGCCATATACTTTTAATAATAATCCAAATAAAAATTTTCAACGGTAATGAAATTTGGTGGTACTTTGGTTTTAGTATCTCGTTTGTGAATCATTAATGAAGTGCCCCTATCTTCCAAGTCATCAAGAGTCAACTGTCAAAGCTCCTTCCTGCGACAGGCACCAAAAATTCCCAAAATGGTAACTACTTTCATCAGAAGGTATTCATCATCAGGTGCAGTTTAGAAACTGGTCAATTTGAGCTTTGCTCAGAATATTTGTTTTTTGGGCTGGTATCGCTCTCCTTAACGCTTTAAATAAGCGATAAGCTTAAAAAAATTGATATCCGCGTCATTGTTTATGCGTAGCATAGCTTTGATCTTTCAATAAGTCGACCATAACGATGATGCTTTCCAAATCTTCGCTTTTTCCTCAAAATACGCAAGGAATATATTTTCGGTATATTTTCTAGCAACAACTTTCTCCTTACACCAATTCATAAACTTATTTTAGGCAATATTATATTGTATACGAGATTTCCTGGGCAGTAAATCCAGCAATAGCCTACAGGCCGCTTCATCTATCTTTTAAATGGATCGATTACTTTCTTCTACATTTTTTTTCATTTTAAGTTGATTTTAAGAAAAAACTGAAACGAGCTAAAATTGACAATATGTATCAAATTTGAAGTAAACATGCCGTAACCAACCAGAATCAACAATGGTTGTTAGAATTTATAAATAAATGCCAACTTCAATAGTTTTTATATACTCTGTGTAAAACTATATCTTCCAATTTTTGAATAATTTAATTTTTAAATGCATTATTGCGTTTGTAGAAAAATTATTGTATAGATATTTGTACACATCGTCATTTACTCAGACAGCCAAGCGGCCCTGAAGGCCATCAGTTCTTCAAAAGTTAATTCCAAACTAGGGGGCGACTGTATACAGGCCCAGGAAAAAGTCGGCTTGGCAAACAAACTTACGGTAGCCTGGGTACCAGGCCACGAGGGCCACCCAGGTAACGAAGAGGCCGACAACCTAGCCAAAAGAGGATCAGCCATGGAAATTATAGGCCCTGAGCCATTCTGTGGAATCTTCGCAGGCCTCTTTAAAGCATCTATTAAGAGCTGGGTAGACAGAGAGTTTCAAAGCTGGTGGATACAAATACCTCGGACCTACTGAGCCACAGTCATAAGGTCGTAAGGATAACAGTAGGTCAACTAACAGGACATTGTAAACTCAACAAGCACCTGGAAAGAATAGGCCTGGTGGAGGATAGCCTGTGTAGGTTCTGCCAGGAGACTGAAGAAACAACCGTACGTATGTGGTGCAACTGCGAAGCACTATGTAGGCTTATGTTTACTAGGCTTAGTGAGGACTCTGGAGTCTAGTTAAGAAGACGGGCCTGGACAAGGTACTCTAAAGAACGATAAGAAAAAACACAACAAATCTGGTAAGGTTTCAGTGGTGGAGGTCATTTTTGCCATCTCCGCTCAAATAATCTAATCTAATCTAATCTAATGAAGTTTGTGTTAAAAGTACGTTTTAAGGGACTCATGTGAGTTGCAAAACTCGCTTCGCTCATTATACAAACTTTCACATTCGTGCCCTAAAATTGTACTTTTAACACTTATATTATAAATAACTATTAATACAAATGATCTATTGGATGTATTTTAAAGTAAAATTATTTTCCATTCTAAAATTTTATAATACAATGCAGGCGTTGTTTTTACAAATAGTTTATATACAGTACAGTACAGGTTCATTAATTTGCTTTTTTAATATTGTACAAAACCTTTTGTTAAATGTGTAAGTTTTTTTTAATAATCTTTAAACCGAAACATAGAAATGGTAAGTTTACTAAAACCGTTTTAAGTTTTACCTGATTTTCTTTATTTTAACCTTTATTTTATCTTATTACTCCCGAAGTTCCAAAAAATTATTTTTTATTTTAAAATTAAAAGTCAGGACCGATGCCTAGAATATAAGGCTTCAAGAAACACATATTTAGTTGCACACTGGCAAAAAGCATTTCAAATAAAAAACAAGCTCCTAAGAAAATATTTTAAAGACAAAAAAACAAAATTTTTTGAATTGTAAAAACGTTGTTGAAGAAGTTAAACTAAATTTTAATTAAAACAATATTAAGTTAAAATGTATTTTAATACAGATACAAAATCAGTTTAATA
>JAHBCN010005051.1:58326-77937 GCA_019359885.1 Listronotus oregonensis | reverse complement strand
GGAGTTTGTCGCGACCTTCGGCAGATCTATATCAGCACCGGGGTTGTAACGGAGGCCTTCTTAGCGGAGGCGGATGCTTTCATAAATAAACTAGTAATTAAAATTGAGAAGAGGTAGCCGAACGGCCGCGTCGCTCCTTGCTGATTGTATGTTATCGTAAATAAACCCCCGTTAAAACTCCGCATAAATTCTGCGCAGGCGGATGCGGTGGTCGGTTCTTTGCGGAAGTTCCGCAGTAACAGAGGTGGAGTTCCGTTACAACCTTAATCAGCACGCAGAGCGAGAAAGAAAAGGTATATACAAAGGTTTCCTATCATGTTTACTCTACAGTGTATTTATAAAGTGGAGCATTTTATTAAAAATTATGTAGGAGCAAAACGCTCCTACCCGTTGGTTTTTAGTTTTTTTGGCTGGTTTTTGTTCTTTATGTACTTTGTTGTTTTTCCAAGCTTTAACATAAAATACAATTTATTTGGTTTTTATGGTCGTTTTATTAAATCTCCAATAAATAAGTAACGTGAGAGATTTATGATCCCATCTACGTGGCAACACTGCCTTACCCTGCCCCTAGCCCCGTTCCCGTAAGTGGGCCCCTCACTTTGAGCCTAAACCGCTGTTGCAAAATCTTCAATATTAGTGACACCCACCTGTGTCGAAGGTCACAAAGCCGAGGAGAAAAGCGACTGCCGCGCATCACGTGTCGTTATTGTAAAGCTGTTATTGGCTGTTATTGGAATAATGCCGAACGGATGAGTAAATTTTGTAGATTATTGGTACGTTTATTTTTAGGGAATTTTAGACAATATTATTTATATGTAGCACAAAGCCAAATATTTATAAATATTAACATCAAATTAAAATTATAAAAAGATTATTACTAAACCAATGATTTTGTCATAGGAGAATGATAATAATGATGTTAAAGCAATAATAGTTAGTTTTCTATTATAAAATAATCTATAATAGACGTAGATTATGCTTTAGTTTCACACGTTGAAATTTTAGTAAATAGTAAGAAAAAAAACGTTTTTAAAATACTCGAAAATAAGCGTGTTTCATGAGGTTATATCATTAATAATTCTTAACTATAAACATATTTTTTGTGCATTTTTAAAACACGCACATAAATGAGACCATAATATAAAGTAAAATATCATTTTTTAAAAATTTTATGATATCAAAAGATGATATGACATACGTTGAATATACGATTAAAATATGCACGTGATTAAAATATGTTTAATAGAGGTGTAATAAATATACCAAAACCAAAAATACACGATAATATCGTTTAATAAACGTTTATTAAACGAAAATGCAAATTCTTGTGTTGCTTGGGGGTGGTTGAAATTCATTAAAAAAATCAGGTGTCTCGAATCCAGGGACGACCAGTTTAGATACAGGATAAAAATAAACATTTTCCTTTTTAGAAAAAAATTAGTTTTAGTTACCAAACTTTTTTCAGGAAAATAAGTTACGAAATTTAAAACTCAATGTTTTAGTTTTAAATTGCCAGTAAACATTTTTGAATTAAATGCTATTTTTTATTATTTTGTTTTCTTTATAGGTACATACTGCAGTCAGTAAATAAGAAAAACAAACTTATCAAGGTGCAAAAGACAAAAACGAGTTGAAATGAATTCACTGACACCCGGTGTATAATACCGGGTGCGGGTGTATCTCAAAGGTGGTTTCTCCTATATTTTTGATCAATAAAAATATCAAATTTTAGGTAAAAATAAAATTTAAATTCTTTTGTCACTTCAGGTTTAACAAATGTTGTTGTCATTTCCTGTTAAACCTGAGGTGATAAAAATGGTTAAAAACGTTAATTAATCCAAATTTATGTCTTATACAACCCACCATATTTCATATTTTCATATTTTTATCTTAAAAAGATAAATTATACAAAGAAACCCCCTGTTAGAAACATCCCGGTATAAAACATATTCATTTTAAAACATAAATAAAGCGCATTATTTTTAAGACACCTATTAATTGATGCAGACAAACATCAGCGTTCTGAATAAATACGTAGAAATCTAAAATAAAAGATAACTAATAAAAAAAAAAACACCAAACCAAGCGATCTAAGCAACGGCTACAGTGTTGCCGATTCTTAGGTTTAATAGCGTCGGTCCCATATGTCTGTAAGTTTTAATTTTATATACTAAATTTTGATCTCGCGCTGGGCGCCACCTGAACTAGAATCTGTGAACTAAATCTGTATATAATAGACATATTGGACCAATTTTTAAGTCCAATCCCAAATTTGAACTGTGACATCCCACAACCTTTTACAAGCACTAATATAATCGTAAACGTTACCAGACCAATCCGGTGGTCTGGTAACGTCGATTTTGGTCTGGTTAAGTTGATCGAGTGTATAAATATTGGTCTGTATAAGCGGTTTTATAAATATATATATATATATATATATATATATATATATATATATATATTTATAAAAATATATATATATATATATATATATATATATTAAAATATATATATATATATATATATATATATATATATATATATATATATATATATATATATATATATATATATAGTGTGACCAGTAAAGTCCGCATCATACGGGATTTTTTTTATTAATAGCTGTATTCGAAATTTGACTTTGGCATCAATTTCTGCTTCGATCGAGATGAAAATTAACCAAAAATAATAATCACGTGATTCGCATTATCTGTCAAATTTTAATTTTTTTTCCAAAAAAAATTCAAAAATGGGGTTATTTCTCAAAATATCAAAAAGTCATTAGAAAAAGTTTTTCTAAATGCAATTTTTAGCTCGTATGCAAAATTTGAGCTGTATAAGACAATTTAGATTTTTTGCCCATTTTTTGTAAATTGCACCACTGTTGCAAAATAAGACTTAACGCAACCTATATAAAACTTTTACTTTTGAGAATGCTTTATTCCAGACACCTTTTCTTTAAAGTTGCGCCGTATTAAATGTGTGCTGTTCTACAAAATCCAAATAGGGTTATTAAAATTTGGTCCTATGTGATGCAAAGTTTATTTGTTTTTGACCCTTGTATAAGGTAACCCATAAAATAATTATTTTTTAAAAACGTAGTTTGTGGCTAAAAGTAATACATATTTTAATTAAGACAAACAGGTACACAGTATCATCAGTAAAGTTTGCATTAAGTGAAAAATACATTTTTGTTTAACTTCACGTAAAGTTTTTATATAGTTTCAACGATTTTATTTAAAAACTCTTTATTAAAATTTGTTATAAAGCTATGTTAAGAAATAAGTCAAAATAGTATTTTATTATTCAAGTGCAGTATTCAAAAATTAATTAGTATTGTACGACTCTGATGCACCAAAAACAAGTTGGCCGTAAAACAAATGATAAAAAAAGATCAACAAGGCTTTGTTTTAATAATGACAGACAAATCGCTTTCTGTTTATCATAGTGACTTTAAATTAATACTGCATATTAAATTTAAAAAATGTTAACTTTACAGGAAAAATTGAAATTGTATTAATATGTGGTGAAAACACAAGTCATCGTGTAGCAGCCAATATTTTTAATGAAAGGCATCCAGGCAAAAATGTGCAACAGTCTACTGTAAGTAGGATTATGGCAAAATTTAAATCAACTGGATCGGTGAAAAATTCATTTAAAAATCTCGCAATCCTATAAAACATAGTGAAGAAGTCCAATTAAATGTGTGCCTAGATGTTGTGGAACATGGCCAAACTAGTATTAGACATGTTTTTTGCAGAACTGATGTACAAAGAGAGAGCGTAAGGAAGATTTTGCTTAAAAATAAATTTAAACCTTATAAACCTAAATTTATAAATACTCTTAAGGAACGAGTTTTTTGACATACGTTTGGGATTCTCTTTTTGGTACCAGGGGAAAAAGAAGAAGATGTGTCCTTTCCCTTTCACGTTTTATGGACCGACGAGGCCACTTTCACTTCAAACGGCGTTGTAAGCTCTCAAAATTGTAGATGGTGGGCTCAAGAAAATCCAAATTTTATAATAGAATGCAGGGACCAGTATTCCTTTAAAACAAATGTATGGTGCGGTGTTTTAAACGATCAAGTTGTTGGTCCTTATTTTTTAGAGGTAATTTAAATTCTGAAGAGTACCTACGCTTCCTTAACACCGAGATCCTTGAAATTTTACAATATGCCTATTGAAATAAGGCAAAATTTGTGGTACCAGTGTGACGGTGCTCCCATCCATAATACAAGACAGGTTCAGGAACGCCTCTTTGGGAAAAATTTAGGGGCAAAGTAATTGGACATAATATGGAGAAGTACTGGCCGGCTAGGTCTCCGGATTTAACCCCACTTGATTTTTTCTTGTGGGGTTACCTAAAACAAAAAATTTACAAACAAAGACCTTTCCGTAGGTTGATCATTTGGGAAAAGGTGATTCGAAACTGCATTTCAGAAATAAGGCCCCTTAGTATCAGAAACTCCATTAAAGATGTGTCAAGAAGAACAATTATTTGTATTGAACGCAATGGTGGGCACACAGAAATGTAATTTTAAATTTTAAGTTTTAAACTGTTTTTTAATTAATACTTAAATACCAAAAATGGTTTGTTAATAATTAAAAAGTTGAAATTTTACATGCGTTTAATTATAATAATAAGTTTTTTTTTATTAAAAAATTTGACTCTTTTCAATTAAACTCTCTTCCTAATATTAATGTGTATTACTTTTAGAAACAAACTACGTTTTCAAAAATAGCTATTTTATGAAGCTACCTTATACAGGGTTAAAAATAAATAAACTTTGCATCACATGTGACCAAATTTCAATAGCCCTATTTGGATTTTGTAGAAAAACAAACATTTCATATGACGCTACTTTAAAGAAAACATGTCTGGAATAAAGCATTGTCAAAACTAAGAAGTTTTATGTAGGTTGCTTTGAGTCTTATTTTGCAACAGTGATGCAATTTACAAAAACAGACAAAATATTAAAATTGTCTTATACAGCTGAAATTTTGCATATGGGCTAAAAATTACATTTAAAAAAACTTTTTCCTATAACTTTTTTCGATATTCTGAAAAATAACCCCACTTTTGAATTTTTTTGGAAAAAATAATATTTGTCAGATAATTCTAATCACGCGACTACCATTATTTTGGTTAATTTTTATCTTAAAGCAGAAATTGATGCCAAAGTGAAACTTTAAATGAAACTTTTAATTAAAAAAATCTCATATGATCCGGACTTTACTGGTTACACTGTATATATATATATATATATATATATATATATATATATATATATATATATATATATACATTGCAAAAAATTAACGGAACACCTCTTAGTCCATTTGTAACTTTTAGGGCCGCTGGCACCGATCGTAATTTAAGCTTAGCTTTGAATTAAACTGGGCTTTTTAAAATATCAACTTGCACCGCCTATTAAACTTAGCTTAAAGAGGTCTAAGTGAGGCTTATTAAAAGCCGCCTTACCTTAAATTTTATTTTATATTTGCTATTTGCATTTTTGTGACAACTTGATTAATTGCGTGTGTTTTGTTCCAAACATAAAATGAAATGGAATGAAGAATTTGATGATGATATGGACATTATGGAAATATTGGAATTTGTATTTCCGAGACAAGTTTATGTAAGAAATAATTCCCTTAAGAAATTGTAGAATTTAACCTTCTTTAGAAGAATTTCTATATAAAGAACAATTGGTGTTTGGAAACGAAGATTTCCCATTTTAACTTATAGGGCACGAATTAAATTAGAGACAATGCTAACAAATATGAATGGGTAACAGACGGCAACGCCATCTACTGACCAAAGGGCGAAGCATACTCCTCTCAACTTACGGTGTCACTGACTTGCCGAGCTGAAATAATGTTACAAACATTTGGAAATGTATGCCCAATACTTGTACGGACTATTAACAATAGTGTAGTTAATTTCTTAACTAACTTTGTAGAGATTTCACCTAACGACATCTTGTGACCGGTTTCGATCTATATCAGATCTCATCAGACAAGCTAGTCAAAGGTAAAAATCTCTAAAAATCCTAATACCTTATTCAGTACGCATTGAAACACATGAATGGGTAACAGACGGCAACGCCATCTACTGACCAAAGGGCGAAGCATACCCCTCTCAACTTACGGTGTCACTGACTTGCCGAGCTGAAATAATGTTACAAACATTTGGAAATGTATGCCCAATACTTGTACGGACTATTAACAATAGTGTAGTTAATTTCTTAACTAACTTTGTAGAGATTTCACCTAACGACATCTTGTGACCGGTTTCGATCTATATCAGATCTCATCAGACAAGCTAGTCAAAGGTAAAAATCTCTAAAAATCCTAATACCTTATTCAGTACGCATTGAAATACATGAATGGGTAACAGACGGCAACGCCATCTACTGACCAAAGGGCGAAGCATACTCCTCTCAACTTACGGTGTCACTGACTTGCCGAGCTGAAATAATGTTACAAACATTTGGAAATGTATGCCCAATACTTGTACGGACTATTAACAATAGTGTAGTTAATTTCTTAACTAACTTTGTAGAGATTTCACCTAACGACATCTTAGACCGGTTTCGATCTATATCAGATCTCATCAGACAAGCTAGTCAAAGGTAAAAATCTCAAAAAAATCCTAATACCTTATTCAGTACGCACTGAAACACATGAATGGGTAACAGACGGCAACGCCATCTACTGACCAAAGGGCGAAGCATACTCCTCTCAACTTACGGTGTCACTGACTTGCCGAGCTGAAACCGGTCACAAGATGTCGTTAGGTGAAATCTCTACAAAGTTAGTTAAGAAATTAACTACACTATTGCTAACAAATATTGTGGTTACAGCTGTGCTACATAATATAGCAATTGAAATGAATGAACCAGAGCCACCACCAACAGATGAACATATCGACATAAACGAATTGAATTATTTGATTGACTTGGGCCAAGTTATTTCAGATTTGCTAAGGGAAAATCAAATTCCACAGCACACCCAACAAACTAGGACACTAGGATAAACTATTTTTCAAATTTATAATATTTAAAATAAAATAATTTACTTATTTTATTGTTTAATTTTTTTACTTTCTTAGGTCCTCTTTTTCAAATATTTGGAAACGCTACAAAAATAGGGAAAGTATTTATTCAACATTTTTAAGTTAACAAATTTTATTATCAAAGATTTAAAACAAAACTCTTTGATTGAAAACAACCAAAAATTACTAAAATAGCTTTTCTTTTAACATTAAAAAATATACAAAATTTTTCCAAAATAATACTAAAAAAGGTAATAAACATATACTTGTTTTAAATAGTTATCAAGAATTATTTTGTTGCAGTTGACGTTTTTTGAGTGCTATTTCTAAATCTAATAATTCAAGATTCTTTATATGTTCTTTGGTTTTTTGATTGAATTCGATTATCATCATATTTGCAATTTGTAATCTACTTTTCTTGTGCCTTTATTTTTTTGTTTTCATATTTTTTTTATGTTGCACAGTTTCTGTAACACCGATCAGGTGAACCAGCGTTAAATTCAGCCTCAACTTTTATCCAAGCATGGTTTTTTTCCTAAATTGTGGCCTGCCTAGTCTTTTTATTCTTAATAATATTCTGGTGTTTAGCAAGCATATTCAAAAGTGTCATCTTTTCTTTTTTTGAAAAATTGGTACCGCGTTGTCATCTACTGTCGCTCATTTTGGTTGCCTTTGAGGTGCGTGACATAACCGACATAACCTTAAACTTCAAAATCTTTTCAAAGTCAAGTTAGTTGAAGGTGAAAAAATGAACTATTTTGCGAGAATAGTTTATTTGCCCTGCTTAGTAAAACCCGCTAAATATTATGACGGTTCAACAAACTAAATATAAGCCACGCTTAAATTTTTTAATTTGGCTTAATAAAGCCGAGCTTAAATTTCAA
Organism: Listronotus oregonensis; assembly: GCA_019359885.1. Lineage (NCBI taxonomy): Eukaryota > Metazoa > Arthropoda > Insecta > Coleoptera > Curculionidae > Listronotus > Listronotus oregonensis. Next base: position 69,997 of record JAHBCN010005051.1, on the reverse strand, counting down.
TCGGTGCAAGCGGCCCTTAGTGCGTTAATTACAATCAGATCAAGCTTACATATTTCAAGAGACACACATTTTCTCACAATAAATCAAAGAATGTGTCAATTGATTAATCATTTATTCCTAAGAAAAACTTACAAATTAAAAAAGGTACAAAAAACAAAGTGAAAAACCTACAGTTTTTTATGGTTACTGTGGCGCTATTTGATTCTTATGGTGTTTAGTATCGCGTATGTCCTCCAGCAGCGCGAATTACTTCTTGGCATCCCCTTTGCATACTTCAAACAAGCCGACGAATATCTTTCTGTGGTATACTGTCCCATTCTTCAACTAGGGCTTGTGCTAATTGTTGAAGAGATTGTGGTGGATTTTGACGCCGACGAATACGTCTGTCCAGCATGTCCCATAGATGTTTAACAGGATTGAGGTCAGGGCTTAACGCTGGCCAAATTATTCTTTGAATTTCATGCTCACGCAGAAAATCCATAGTAATGGCAGGAGTATGCGGCCTAGCATTATCTTGCATGAAGAGAAATTTAGGACCAATACCATATGCAGCAGGAACGGCATGATCTGAAAGAACCATATCAACATATCTGGCAGCTGTTAGGGTTTCCGGTATCACTACAAGGTCCGTTTTTTCTTCCAATCTTATTCCACTCCAGACCATTACAGAACCATCTCCAAATCTGGATACTTCTTGCACAGTGGCAGTAGAGTAACGTTCATTGGGACGTCTGTACACGCATACTCGACCGTCACAACGGGTTAGACGGAATCTCGATTTATCTGTAAAAAGTACAGGTCTCCAATGTCTAAGCTGCCATTGCAAATGATCGCGAGCAAAGTTTAATCGATTTTATGAGCTCCAGTTAAAACAGTTTTCGTACCGGTCTCCTTGGTTTTAAATCAGCCTCTCGTAATCTGTTTCTAACTGTCTGGTCAGAAATGGTTACCTGATGAGCCGCCCTAAGTGCAGACAATACTAAAAAACGGTCTGCAATTCGTGTGGTTTTTCGCTTCCGACCTTGTCCGGCTAATCGTTTGTATTCTCCAGTCGCCCTATAGCGATCATACACACGCTTGATGACTGAAGGACTGCGATTGAAATTTCTTGCGACTTGTCGGATTTTAACACAATTTTCAATTAACGCTACAATACGAGCTACTTCTATCTCGCTAAGATCTCTCATTTTGACAGGCAATGAATTCAACAATATCAAACTCCGTCATACCGTTGCCTAGTAGAACTGTCGACGCCTACTGAAGTATAAAATCTAAATGTGGATATTATCACGATCACCTCATTTTTTGTACTGGGTTTAAAATCATAAATTTACTTTGAGTGGCGAGCACAAATATGGATTAATTATATCACGTAACTAAAATAAAATGTTTATCTATCATAAAAATATCATTTTTAATTCCTTAACACAACAAGCTAATATTTTGCAAGTTTATTAAAAATTGTTCCGTTAATTCTTTTGAGCTATATATATTTATATATATATATATATATATATATATATATATATATATATATATATATATATATATATATATATATTATATATATATATATATATATATATATATATATATATATATATATATATATATATATATATATATATATATATATATATATATATATATATATATATATATATATATATATATATATATATATATATATATGTGTGTGTATATATATTTGTTTATTTTAGTTTTGCAGCAACAGGCCACTTTTTAAGCTTTACTAAAAAATCTACCTTATCCCTACAAGAAAATACCGCATTAAACAAACATATTATTCCTTGGTGTACTATACGTTTTTATGAGCCTCTCAAGAAAATGTTCTATCACTCTATACTTTTATGAGACTCAATTTTGTTATACCCAACTACTGCAAAGGGAGACACTAGCTTTTTTTACTGACCATTGTATCTGTGTATTCAATGAGTTTGTCCTCGGAGACGTCGTTTATTTTCTTAGCTTCTTTCAGCAAATCTCTCAGGAAGTTCTGGAAAATAAAATGGAAACATATAGGATTTGTTTGGGACAAAGAAAAAAAGTTTTACGGGTGCGACTTTATTTGTTTTTACGTCCGTAAAGTTACCAAGGTATTATAATGATGGAATAAGCTTTTTTTATGAGGTAATGAAGAAAAAAACATGTTTCTTTTATTTTAGGAGTAGGTTTTAAATAGGTATCTTTTTTCGCATAATATCGTGCGGGTATAAAGGAAACTATGTGGTTCAAAAAACACCTATAAGAACTCTGGTTAAAGTATACCATCGTTTTAGTGCTGTAGTTGAAAATTGAAAACAATCTTAACTATAAATTTTTACTTTTTGGTTTAAGCTTTAAGTACTTTCAAGCCTCACTAATTAGTGAGGCTTGAAAGTTCTATGAGTGAATTATATAATTGGTCAAATTTGTCAAAATGACAGCGTTATCTTATTGCCCTTTTTAACTGAATAAAATTATTTTTTCTACAAGCGTGCGGAAAACTATACTTTCCGTACTAATCGCGTGCGGAAAATAGCACTTTTCCGCACTAGTGCGGAAAAGTAAAACCTTTTAGTTTTTGGAAAATAAAGTAGTATCTAATTATAAAATAATGCATACTTTTGCAGTCTTTTTAAAACATTTATTAAATAAAATAAAATAATCCTAATTTACTAAATGTAAGTACATATTTTTTAAAACTCCATATAAATTATCAAATAATTCATAGCAACCAACTAATTGTTTATGCATTTATCAAAAATTAATTTTCTGTCACGCATTTTTCAACCAAATTGGAGAAACATTTCCAATGGATTCTGACGTCGATTATCGAAGCAGCAGAAATAGCAAGTATAGATCTTCTGCCCATGAAATATCGTTACAGGTATGAAAAAGAATTTATGTTTAAGAGCTGGTGTCAAAGTAAGGGTGTAAAGAAAATATTTTTCCGGCCTATTTCTCTTATTTATCAAAAACATGTTAACCCAATACATTTTTTTTTATCTTGGGACAGTCCACGAAGGCTGATGCCTAAGTACCAACGTACCGTGATGGTCTAGATACTCTATGCTAAAATGGATCATTAAGTTACGAAAGAACATAGATTTAAGCAAGTTTTTTAAAGTGACGGCCTACCTTAAAAAACAAAGCGTTGGTTTTAGACCCAAAAAGGCTAAAGTCTTTTTAAAAGAAGAAATATCGAAATTCATGGATGAAGCGCCAGATGATACTTATTTAAAAAATAAAAATCAAAATTTTTACATTTTTATTTCATTTGGTTTCCAGTGGTGTTCCAACAGTAAGCCTAAATGGAACACGGTAAATATTAGTTACTATTTAACTTATTTCCCAATGATTTTCCAACAATGGCCCTAAATAAAACATCGGTAAATATTAGTTGCTATATCGTTTACACCCCAATGGTTTTTCAACAGTGGGCCTCCATAAATATATCATAGGGCCAATATGTAGAAGTATTGGCAAAATGACTTATAAGTGTCGATGGGCCGGTGTGCCAAACGCAATAAGGGCCAATGTTGGCACCAACATATATTGTTTCAATGGGCAGTTGAATAATGAAATGAAAAAGTATATTGGGCTATTGATTTTCCATTATTCAATGTTTATAGGGTACTATCGCTTGCAACAAAACAGATTATAAATGTTATTGGTGTCGTTTGCATTTTAACTTTCAAGCATATACCTATCTAGAGGCAGACTTATTACCATAAGTTTACAACGCTCTGCGTTACCAATTGGTTGGAACCGGGTGAATTGACTGGGTTTAGCGCGACTACCAAATAAACGGTTTTTTGACAAGTTGAAACAAACTTCAAAATGGCTAAGAATATTGCCTGTATTTGGATGTTAATTGCTATTTAAAGTACATAAGATAATTACCCATTTAAAAATTTAAAAGCTATCTTAAACAGCGCACGCGTAATATAACGTTAACCTTGACCTTAAACAGAATAAGCAAAAAATTAATGTGTTTTAAAAAAATGTTTCAACGCTCTGCTAAAACTCACTTGAGTCAAAAACTTTGAGTAAAATAGGAAATGCAAAAATTTTATTACAGGAAGAAACGTGTGTAAGAGAAAACAAATATTACCTTCAGTTCGTCTGCCTCGATATATCCACTGCCATCGGTGTCGTATTCTCGCCAGATCTGGAAGAACAATAAAAATAAAAATGTAAGTGAGCTCGTTTGCATATACATTTTTTTTTGAAAAAATTCTAGGCCAAATACATAAAGTATAATTTACACAATGTATTTGGAAATCTAGCTCCCACAAGATCAAATCAAATCTAAAACTTTTTCTTTTTATCGTAATACTTAGGCGAAATTTAATATTACTAGCAGAGCTGTCGCAATTACTTTTAAAAAGTAATTTAATTATTAATTAAATTGAAAGTAATTAAATATTTTAGCAATTACTTTATTTAAATTACCATATATTATAAATACGTGCACGTCACACTATTCAAACTGCTTTCTCGGCAAATTCAACATTAAATGACTTTAACATAAAAATGTCTTTTTATCCTACCACAAACATTACCAGATTTTTTTTATAGAAAAAAGAATTAAAACGATGGCGGTAAGCATCAATCGAAATACTAATAGGCGCACGGAAAAAAGAATATACTAAATTTAAGCATAATAATATTAGTTTAAGGTTATCTTAGCTTTGTATATCCCCAAGACTATATCGTTTTAATTTGAGAATTTCAAATCTTCATTTAAATTTATTTAAATTAAATATACACATCGTTATTTGTAACATATGAAAGATTTATTTTTTTCATGCCATTGAATCAAATTGTTACTATAAAGATTTAGAATGAAGATATCAGTAGCTCAGCATAAGCCGAAAAATTTTTTTTTAAATAAATATATGATTTTTTTATTGAAGATTCTAAGAATCTGAAAAGTTAATTCGAAAATGTTAGTATTTTAAAAAAAAAAAATCGTACTTTAAATCTGAGCCTACAATTGTATTTTAAGAATTTTTATATACTCAAATTAAATATTTAAATTTTGGTTTTATTATAGCAAATTTGGATAAGTAGGTTTTGTTTCATTTAATTTTTTTAATATTAAAATGAAAATTTTTTAAATATTTAATTTTTAAAATTTTAACATGTTCGGTTTAATACGCTGACATTTTTAGAACTGAAATATGTAAAAAGGGGCCCCGAGTGTATCCATGGGGATTTTTTGGAAACCTGGAATACGAAGTCCCCGGTTTTAAATTAAAAAAATTATTTATTGCCCCAAAAAAAAAATGCCGTTTAAAATGTGTCGGTTTTCTAGTTCCAAAGATTTTCGGAAAAAAAACCAAAATTTTAAAAATGTATTTTATTTTTTTTTAAACCCCATTTATTAACCGATTTTAAAATTAAAAACTTACATAGCCAATTTTTTCCGCAAAAAATTTGTATTTTTGGGGTTTTCCCATTTAACGTTTTTTTCTGAGCCCATCATCAACTTTATTTTTTTTTTGTGTACGCCATATAGGATCTCTTTCCCCTCATTACTTTTTGAGCTAAGTACCGAACCACAAATCTGATACGCAAGTGTGATACATCGTTGAATAGGTCATTCAATAAGAAACAAAAAACTAAAAAAATCCAATATGGCGTCCACAAAAAAAATAAAGTTAATCATGGTCGTCATAAAATTAAACGTTGAATGGCAAACCAAAAAATAATATTTAGCGGAAAAAAAGGGGGCTATGTAAATGTGTTTTAATTTTAGAATCGGTTAAAAAGGGTTAAAAAAAGATCAATTTTAAAAATTTTATTTTTTTTGTATATCTCTGAACTATTTGGAAAAATTATACATTTTAAACGGATTTTGGGGGGCAAGTAAATGCGCAACTTTCCTTTTAATTTAACCAACCTCGATTTTACGGTTTTTAAGATCCCCATGCATACACTCGAATTTGTTCCCCCCTGTATAATACATTTAAAGAGAAGCTGCTGCACCAATAACTGAACCAATTCTTTTTTAACATACCCGGGTTTTTTTTTCCGTATTATAATTTTAGTAAAATAATGTTGTATATGACCTCAACACTGTTGACCTAAACAACGATAGTTTATTTCAGCTAAGATTTGAATTTAAACCGTTACTTCGTCATAAATCCCAAACCCTTTTTTTAGGTTCTCAAAATATTAAAGTTACCAGACCAAAAAGAACCGGCAATTAAAAACAAATAATCTAAAACACGATTATATCTGTTTTTTTTAATACACGTGAACTGTTAAAGAACGATATAAACCATAAGTTAGTTTACTTGTACTGTTCACTTAAACGGGGCCGGATTGTTCGGATTTTTATTTTTTTTTCGATGTTGAGGTGCTGATGCTAATTTTGCTTTATTTTTTGGAATATTTAGCCTTTTTAGTGTTTTTTGATTTTTGGTATTATTTAGTGTTTCGATTATTTATATATATTTAACATTATACATGGTATTGAACTTTATTTTATTTAAGAAATTATTTATTTAAAAAAAGTAAGTTATATTTATCAACATGCAGAAACAGTTTTTTTAAATTTTTTTTTTTTATATTTTTAGGGATCAGTAATGGATGATCATGATTACTGTATCTCCTGTATTCCAAAGGGAATGGGGGGAAAATTGGTAATTTTAAATAACATCTTAAATTTATATTTATGATCTGGGTACAGTGAAAGTTAGAGTATACTGTTGATTAACACCATGATTATAATTATGATTTTTAAAAACTTAAAAAACCATTTGCTGCTTGAGTGTTATATTAAAGGTACTTTTTGTTTTTAAACATTAATATGGGTATTTTTTTTAGGAATCATCATATAATCTTCTACATGGTAATAAATTGGCCCAAGTTTAAAAAATGTTTATAACTATTTTGTAGAACACTGTGATTTAACCCTCTTCAGGTAAATTATATTCATAAGACGAAATGCCATTAAAAATTATGTATTTAAAAATAACATTTTTTTTAAATTGATATGTAAATTTTTATAGACTTTAGCTCAGCCAATCTAAATGCAAGGGGGGTGGGGCGAGACTTTTTTGCCGTTCATATTCCATTTTCGAAAGTAGGTTTACAACGCCTCAATAGATTAGTGGATAAGGCATTGAATTAAAACCCAAATTAAAGGTTTTTTTTTATCTTTTCCTGTGAATACTAACTTCTAAATACAAAAAAAAAAGCTCATACCAAACATATATTTTTAAACTTTAAGTAATGAGACAGTTTAAAAGATTTTGAAAGGTCACGACCGGTAGAAGCAGTATCTGCATAACACTAAAAATTTTTAAATACCACAAGACCAAAAAAGGAAAGGGGAGAGAGCAAAGAAAACTGTATTTATACTCATTAAATGTGGGTTTAAAATTGTAATTGTAAATATATTAGATACAAATAAAGCATTATGAAATCGGAATTGGAATTATAAGCCGTAGGATCTGGTTCGAATCACGAATGCATTTATATTTTTTTTAAAATTTTTTTTTTAAAATAATCTTTGGTTTCTTTGGGGTTTGTTTTGGTTGGTTGAGATTACCTTTTTATTATTTTAAAACAATAACCTCAACAGCTTTAAATATTAGAGGTGAACAAAAATTTTTTTTGCCATAAATCACTTTTTATGCATTTAGGTTTTTTATCCTACAAAGGGGAAAAATAAATATACTTCCACAACCCATTTAAAATTTATTGGAGAAAATTCATCTCTAATTTCATCATTTAGTGCTTGAGGGTTTTCTACACTGAACTTTGTTGTTTAGCTTCACACAATATCACCTTAGGTCTAAATATTACTTTTTATGTTTGTATCACCTCTGAACAGAAAAAAATAGTTGTCCCAAAAAAAAACATTCAGACTTATGTAAAGGAAATGGACCAAGTTGTTTTTGGTCTATTCTTCCAGCTAATACCAAATTTTAAAATTAAAAAAATGAAAATTTGTTTTCTTTATGTTTCCGTACACTTTAGTGTTGTGTTATAATATTTTTATTGCATTAAGTTAACAATATAATTATGTTTTGTTTTGTAGAATTACATGTGACATTACCAACGCTACACAATCGTCTTCGTGAAAAGCAGCTATATGATGGCAGTCAAACAAGTCTTTATAGACTAAAAAAGTATCTTTTCTTATAGCCGGATAATAATCGAGAGCATTGAGGGAAAAAAACCCATGTATCTTTTTAAGAAGACAATTTCTTAAAAATATATGCAAAATGAAGAACTCGGTCCAGCCAAAAAAACCTATGTTTTCCTTGTTATTATTTATTATATTTGCAAATTGTCCCAAAACCCTTTTGGACGGGGCCCCTTTGGTTTCTAACATTAATAAACTTTTCTTTTTTAAAAAATAAACCATATTATACTTAGCCAAATTTGTATTTAATTTTACATCTAACCTGTCTCTTTCTCCCCCCCCCACCCCCCCGGCACACTTTTTTTTAATTTCCTTAAAAGGGGCAACCCTAGTGTTTTGGGTTGGGCCTTAAACTGTTTCGGGGTTTAGGTACTCCAATATTGGCCTAAAAATAACTTAAGACTATAAGAAGGGGGAAAAAACAATTTAGCCGCAGAGTCAAAAAAAATTTTATTCAAAATAATTGGGGTAACACCATTTTTTTTTTAAGCAAAGAACAACATAAGTCGACTATGTAATAAAAAAAGTGGACGTGACAAAATTTTTTAACAAGTAAACCTTAATCCGACCCTGAACAAAGAAAATATTTAGTAACTAGATAATGACACATCATAGTCCGCCATGATTAATTTAACGGCTTTAAATTAAATCTTAGCTGAAAAAAACTATACTTTCATTAAAATTGGAAATAGAAAAATATACGGTTATTTTTTTTAAAAAGAAAAAAAACCATTATTACGTTTAGCTAAATTAATATAGGTATAAAATTTTTTTAAAATTTTTTTTTTGCTGTTTTAAAAAAAATCCATTATAATTATAAAGGTTTAGCTGACAACTACAAAAACAACAGGAAAAAAAACTTAACGTTTATTAAAAAAAAATCTTTGAAGTTTTTAAAAATCTGTTAAATAACAAATTATAATTTTCATTTTTTTCTTGAAAAAAAACAGTCTTGTTCTCAACTTCGTAACGAAATAAAATCAGTTCAGCTATTTTTTTTGTACAGTCATTCGAGGCCCAACCAACGGGATTAGTTTTTTAAGAAGGCCTTCGGACAACTCTGGCAACTGGTCTTCCTCTGAATTTTCAAAAAAAAAAATAAACATTCGAAATGCAAAAAATTAAAATATTAAGCAAAATTTTTCTGTAAAATAAAAAATGGGTACACTTTCTATACCAACATACAGATAAATAAAAATAAAATATAAATAAAATGCATGTTAAAATTTAATTTAAAAGAAAATTTAAACCCCCCATACATACGTACAGGGGGACAAACTACAAGTACAAAGTGTTGTAAATATAATTAATTAAAAAAAATGTTTCTCAAATCGTATACTACGTTTTTCCTAGGTCCCCCCAAACATTTAACTAAAAAGGTAAAGATACCGGTTATACAATATATAGAAAGCAAGATACATAATATGTATTATTATTATACATTTTTTTTTTAAAAATTTTTTTTTTAAACAGGTGCAGTTTGGGGTACTTATAGGCTACAGGGAGTCAAAGGTTTAAAAAATATATTAACTAAAAGCAGTTTGCTTAGAATAGCTTTAGTCAATTTCATTTACCCATATTCCTAGTTGGCAATTTTTAAAAAAAGTAACCCCCCCCAATTTTAATTCTATTTAAGATTTTTTGAATAGTTAAATAAAAATTTTTTTTTTTAAAAAAATGCCAAAAAAAAACAATTTATTAGACATGTAGGTAGGTATATGTATATATTGTTTGTTAGGTATACTGAATTTTATCACACTCTGTACCATATTCGTACCTGTAACAATATTAATGGAAAAAAATTTGTAGTTTTTTTTTTCAGTTAATATCTAAATTTTATATAAACATGTTTAGTTATGAAACAAAAGGATGCTCCTATAGGTAAGTTTTTTTTAAAAAAAAATGCCTGTTTTGGTGACAATTGAGATCTATCCACCCTTGGTTTTTGGGCAACAGTTTTATAAAACAATGGGTAAAAAATTACCTAGGCTTGAATAACACTATCACATGTTGTAAAATGTCTTTAACTCCCATTATTTAATCGTACAAACACCCCAAAAAAAAACACGGGAACGGATTAGAACAGTCCAAAATTTCCATACCCTTCACCTTGATCTAAACACAAGAATGAAGGGGGAAAAAATCACCGCCAATTTCCGGTGCCAATCGGGGTACATCATAGGTGGATTTCTAGAAATGAAAATTTCAAAAATTTTATATTTAGATTATATTGCAATATATTCTCAAATTGAGCAATCCAAAGTTTCAAATTGAACATACAGGACCTTCTTTAAATGATATGTCATTTTAATTGGGGAAAATTCCAGTTTTTATTTTGAACGAAATTAAAGTAAAATTTATGTTATTTTAAACTGAAGAACAAAGAAGTTCAAACCAAAATCATGAAAGTCTTAGCTTTAGACTGTATTTTTAAATTGAAAATATATTCTGAGGATATGAAATAATTTTATTAATCATTTTGAAATACCCCTTTTAAGGGGTTTCTTCAAATAAGAATCGGTAATCTCAATTTAAAAAAAAATAAACAAAAATATCTAAATACTCTATTTGATAATATGTTTTTTTTGTGCGAGGATTCAAAGCGGCCCACCATGTTTCAAGATGCTCTTTCTGGCGGCCAAAATTCCTGCAGTTTTTCCATAAAAAGGTATTTGAATTTTTTTTTCTGATTAATTTTTATTAGGTAATTTATTAAGTTTAATTAATTCAATTATTTAAAATTTGGGGTTTCTTTCTAAGTAATTGAATTACTTTGGCGACAAAATCAACTACCAATTATATTAAATTTCCTATTAATTAATAATCCAAATACAATTAATTTTTTTTCCCAAAAAATTTTAAAATTAAGTAACTTTATTACTGAAAATTAATTGAATAAATTTTTAAATTATTTTAATTCAATAACCGATAGCTCTGCATTCAAATTCAAATTCAGGGAAAGCGCCCCCCCCTTCCGTGTAATGATATCCGACTTCTACATAAAAACACATTAATATAATTAAGGTACGCCCTTTTTATAATGCGCCTTTTTTAGATATACAGGGTCCTGCAGCTCACCTTCCGTCTTAAGTAGCTTATTTATTATTTACTGTAAAATGTTTATATTTAATTTTTTAGACGTTACCTGTAACCCCCGGGGCCAAAAATAATTTTGGTTATAAAGGGTGTCACAAAAAAGTGTGACGTCACGATGGTGCATTTTTTTAAATGGGGAAATTTTTAGGTTTTTCTTGTGGTTATTTATATTAGTCCAAAATTTTGTTAAATTTAGTAATTTCAAAGAAAAAAATATATAAAAAACTGTTTTGCATCATTGAATTTAAAAAAATTAAAAAAAAGTGCTTGATTAATAGAATTAAACAAGGAACTTATAAAGTAACGTAATAATGCTTAGGGGATGTTTTTAATTCGAATTAAGGGGGGCCAAAATTTAGTGTCAAACTCTTCAAATTTGAAAAAATTATTTTTCATGTTTAAATATGT
>JAHBCN010005051.1:0-58309 GCA_019359885.1 Listronotus oregonensis | reverse complement strand
AGATCTGGAAAAAAATAAAAAAAATGTAAGTGAGCTCGTTTGCATATACATTTTTTTTTTTTCTAGGAAATACATAAAGTAAATTTACTTATGTATTTAAAACCCCGCTCCCACAAGATCAAATCAAATCTAAAATTTTTTTTTTTATCGTAATACTTAGGTGTTTAATATTACTACAGAGGCTGTCGCAATTACTTTTAAAAAGTAATTTAATTATTAATTAAAAATTGAAAGTAATTAAAAAATTTTTTAAATTACTTTATTTAAATTACCTTATATTATAAATAGTCACGTCCACTATTCAAACTGCTTTCTCCAAATTCAACATTAAATGACTTTAACATAAAAATGTCTTTTTATCCTACCACAAACATTACCAGATTTTTTATAAAAAAAAAAACGATGGCGGTAAGCATCAATCGAAATACTAATAGGCGCACGGAAAAAAGAATATACTAAATTTAAGCATAATAATATTAGTTTAAGGTTATCTTAGCTTTGTATATCCCCAAGACTTATCGTTTTAATTTGAAATTTCAAATCTTCTTTAAATTTTTAAATTAAATATACACATCGTTATTTGTAACATATGAAAGATTTTTTTTTTATGCATGCCATTGAATCAAATTGTTACTATAAAGATTTAGAATGAAGATATCAGTAGCTCAGCATAAGCCGAAAGTTTCTTTAGAAATAAATATATGATTTTGTTATATTGAAGATTCTACCGAATCTGAAAAGTTAATTCGAAAATGTTAGTATGTTTAAAATAAAATATCGTACTTTAAATCTGAGCCTACAATTGTATTTCTAAGAATATGATATACTCAAATTAAATATTTAAATTTTGGTTTTATTATAGCAAATCTTTGGTATAAGTAGGTTTTGTTTCATTTAGTGATATTGTAATATTAAAATGAAAATATTAACTATTTAATTTAATAATTTTAACATGTTCGGTTTAATACGCTGACATTTTTAGAACTGAAATATGTACAGGGTGTAACAAATTCGAGTGTATCCATGGGGATTTTGGAAACCATGGAATACGAAGTCGGTTAAATTAAGGCAAAGTTGCGCATTTACTTGCCCAACAAAATGCCGTTTAAAATGTGTCAGATTTTCGAATAGTTCCAAAGATATACGGAAAAAACCAAAATTTTGAAAAATGTATTTTATTTTTTTCTAACCCTATTTATTAACCGATTTTAAAATTAATAACACATTCACATAGCCACTTTATTTCCGCTAAATATTAGTATTTTTGGATTTCCCATTTAACGTTTCGTTTTCTGACGACCATCATCAACTTTATTTTTTCTTGTGTACGCCATATAGGATCTCTTTCACTCTCATTACTTTTTGAGCTAAGTACCGAACCACAAATCTGATATGCAAGTGTGATACATCGTTGAATAGGTCATTCAATAAGAAACTCAAAACTAAAAAAATCCAATATGGCGTCCACAAAAAAAAATAAAGTTAATCATGGTCGTCATAAAATTAAACGTTGAATGGCAAATCCAAAAACACTAATATTTAGCGGAAATAAAGTGGCTATGTAAATGTGTTATTAATTTTAGAATCGGTTAATAAATAGGGTTAGAAAAAAAGATCAATTTTAGAAAATTTTATTTTTTTTGTATATCTCTGGAACTATTTGGAAAAATTATACATTTTAAACGGCATTTTGTAGGGCAAGTAAATGCGCAACTTTACCTTAATTTAACCAACTCGTATCTCACGGTTTTTAAGATCCCCATGCATACACTCGAATTTGTTACACCCCTGTATAATACATTTAAAGAGAAGCTGCTGCACCAATAACTGAACCAATTCTTTTTTAACATATCCGGATTTTTTTCCGTATTCAGTCAATTTTAGTAAAATAATGTTGTATATGACCTCAACACTGTTGACCTAAACAACGTTATAGTTTATTTCAGCTAAGATTTGAATTTAAAGCCGTTACTTCTGTCATAAATGCCAACCGTTTTTTTAGGTTCTCAAAATATTAAAGTTACCAGACCAGAAAAGCAACCGGCAATTAAAAACAAATAATCTAAAACACGATTATATCTGCCTCTTTTTTTAATACACGTGAACTGTTAAAGAACGATATAAACCATAAGTTAGTTTACTTGTACTGTTCACTTAAACGGGGCCGGATTGTTCGGATTTTTATTTTCTGTTTCAGATGTTGACGTGTGCTGATGCTAATTTTGCTTTATTCTTTGGAATATTTAGCCTCTTTTAGTGCTTTTTTGATAGTTTGCGTATTATTTAGTGTTTCTTGATTATTTATATATAGTGTTGAACATTATACATGGTATTGAACTTTATTTTATTTACCAGAAATTATTTATTTCTAAAAAAGTAAGTTATATTTATCAACATGCAGAAACAGTTTTATTAATTTTATTTTTTATATTTTTAGGGATCAGTAATGGATGATCATGATTACTGTATCTCCTGTACTTCCAAAGGGAATGTTGATGGAAAATTGGTAATTTTAAATAACATCTTAAATTTATATTTATGATCTGCGGTACAGTGAAAGTTAGAGTATACTGTTAGATTAATCACCATGTTTATAATTATGATTTTTAAAAACTTAGCAAACCATTTGCTGCTTGAGTGTTATATTAAAGGTACTGTTTTGTAGTTTAAACATTAATATGGGTATTTTTTTTAGGAATCATCATATAATCTTCTACATGGTAATAAATTGGCCCAAGAATTTGTAAAAAATGTTTATAACTATTTTGTAGAACACTGTGATTTAAGCCCTCTTCAGGTAAATTATATTCATAAGACGAAATGCCATTAAAAAATTATGTATTTAAAAAATAACATTTTTATGTTAAATTGGATATGTAAATTTTTATAGACTTTAGCTCAGCCAATCTAAATGCAAGGTGTGGGTGGGGCGAGACTCTCTTTTGCCGTTCATATTCCATTTTCGAAAGTAGGTTTACAACGCCTCAATAGATTAGTGGATAAGGCATTGAATTAGTAAACTCCAAATTAAGCAGGTTTTTTTTTATCTTTTTCCTGTGAATACTAACTTCTAAATACAAAACAAAAAGCTCATACCAAACATATATTTTTAAACTTTAAGTAATGAGACAGTTTAAAAGATTTTGAAAGGTCACGACCGGTAGAAGCAGTATCTGCATAACACTAAACAATTGTAACTACCACAAGACCTGAAAAGGTAAAGGGGAGAGAGCAAAGAAAACTGTATTTATACTCATTAAATGTGGTTATTAAGTTGTAATTGTAAATATATTAGATACAAATAAAGCATTATGAAATCGGATTGGAATTATAAGCCGTAGGATCTGGTTCGAATCACGAATGCATTTATACTTTTTTTAATATTTTTTAAAGTAATCTTTGGTTTCTTTGGGTTAGTTTTTGGTTGGTTGAATTACCTTTTTATTATTTTAAAACAATAACCTCAACAGCTTTAAATATTAGAGGTGAACAAAAATATTTTTGCCATAAATCACTTTTTATGCATTTAGGTTTTTTATCCTACAAAGGGGTAAAAATAAATATACTTCCACAACCCATTTAAAATTTATTGGAGAAAATTCATCTCTAATTTCATCATTTAGTGCTTGAGGGTTTTCTACACTGAACTTTGTTGTTTAGCTTCACACAATATCACCTTAGGTCTAAATATTACTTTTTATGTTTGTATCACCTCTGAACAGAAAAGATAGTTGTCCCAAAAAAACATTCAGACATTCATGTAAAGGAAATGGACCAAGTTGTCTTTGGTCTATTCTTCCAGCTAATACCAAAATTTTAGAAATCTACAAAAATGTAAAATTTGTTTTCTTTATGTTTCCGTACACTTTAGTGTTGTGTTATAATATTTTTATTGCATTAAGTTAACAATATAATTATGTTTTGTTTTGTAGAATTACATGTGACATTACCAACGCTACACAATCGTCTTCGTGAAAAGCAGCTATATGATGGCAGTCAAACAAGTCTTTATAGACTATTGAAAAGTATGGGCTTTTCTTATAGACCGGATAATAATCGACGAGCATTGATGGAAAAACCACATGTATCTTTATTAAGAAGACAATTTCTTAAAACTATATGCAAAATGAAGAACTCGGTCCAGCCAAAAGAACCTATGTTTTCCTTGTTATTATTTATTATATTTGCAATTGTACTCAAACCTTTGGACGTGTGTAAGCCCGATTGGGTGTCTAACATTAATAAACTTTGTCTTTGTTAAAAAATAAACCATATTATACTTAGTCACAAATTTGTATTTAATTTTACATCTAACCTGTCTCTTTCTCCCCCCCCCCACCTACCCAGGCACACTTTTCTTTAATGTCCTTACTTTACAGGTGGCAACCCTAGCTGCTTGGGTTGGTGCCTTAAATCTGTTTCGGGGTTTAGGCTACTCCAATATTGGCCTAAAAATAACTTAAGACTATAAGAAGGCGGAAAAGCTATACTTTAGCCGCAGAGTCAAAAACAATTTTATTCATAATAATTGGTGTAACACCATTTTTTCTTTAAGCAAAGAACAACATAACGTCGACTATGTAATAAAAAAATGTGGACGTGACAAAATATTTTAATCAAGTAAACCTTAATCCGACCCTGAACAAAGAAAATATTTAGTAACTAGATAATGACACATCATAGTCCGCCATGATTAATTATAACGGCTTTAAATTCAAATCTTAGCTGAAATAAACTATACTTTCATTAAAATTGGAAATACGAAAAATATACGGTTACTTTTTTAAAAATGATAAAAATCCATTATTACGTTTAGCTAACATTAATATAGGTATACAATTTTTTAAATTTTTTTCGCTGTGTTAAAAAAGTCCATTATAATTATAACAGGTTTAGCTGACAACTACAAAAAAACAACAGGTAAAAAATCTTAACGTTTATTAAAAAAATATCTTGCTGAAGCTTTTTAAAAATCTGTTAAATAACAAATTATAATTTTCATTTTTTTCTTGGAAAAAGAAACAGTCTTGTTCTCAACTTCGTAACGAAATAAAAATCAGTTCAGCTATTTTTCTTTGTACAGTCATTCGAGGCCCAACCAACGGGATTAGTTTTTTAAGAAGGCCTTCGGACAACTCTGGCAACTGGTCTTCCTCTGACATTTTCTAAAAAAATAAAATAAACATTCGAAATGCTAAAATTAAAATATTAAGCAACACATTTTTCTGTAATAAGTAAATAAGTGGGTACATCAGATTTCTATACCAACATACAGATAAATAAAAATAAAATATAAATAAAATGCATGTTAAAATTTAATTTAAAAGTAAATTAACTCCTATACATACGTACAGGGGCGACAAACTACAAGTACAAAGTGTTGTAAATATAATTAATTCAAAAAACTGTTTCTCAAATCGTATACTACGTTTTTCCTAGGTACTCCTAAACATTTAACTAAAAAGGTAAAGATACTCAGGCTTATACAATATATAGAAAGCAAGATACATAATATGTATTATTATTATACATTTTATTTGTAAGAATTTTTTTCAAACAGGTGCAGTTTGGGGTACTTATAGGCTACAGGGAGTCAAAGGTTTAAAATAATATACTTAACTAAAAGCAGTTTGCTTAGAATAGCTTTAGTCAATTTCATTTACCCATATTCCTAGTTGGCAAGTTTTAAAAAATGTAACGCGCGCCAATGCCTTTCAATTCTATTTAAGATTTTTTGAATAGTTAAATAAAAATTTTTTTTAAAAATAATGCCTAAAAATATACAATTTATTAGACATGTAGGTAGGTATATGTATATATTGTTTGTTAGGTATACTGAATTTTATCACACTCTGTACTCATATTCTGTAGCCTGTAACAATATTAATGGTTTATACAATGTACTTAGTAGTTTTTTTAGTCAGTTAATATCTAACATTTTATATAAACATGTTTAGTTATGAAACAAAAGCGTATGCTCCTATAGGTAAGTTTATTTAAATAAAAATGCCTGTTTTGGTGACAATTGAGATCTATCCACCCTTGGTTTTTGGGACAACAGTTTTATAAAACAATGGTGTAAATACTTACCTAGGCTTGAATAACACTATCACATGTTGTAAAATGTCTTTAACTCCCATTATTTAATCGTACAAACACCCAAAACAAAAACACGTGCAACGGGATTAGAACAGTCCGATTAAATTTCGCTATACCCTTCACCTTGATCTATAATCACAAGAATGAACGGGCAAACCAATCACCGCCAATTTCCGGTGCCAATCGGGGTACATCATAGGTGGACTTTCTAGAAATGAAAATTTCAAAAATTTTATATTTAGATTATATTGCAAATATATTCTCAAATTGAGCAATCCAAATGTTTCAAATTGAACATACAGGACGCGTTCTTTAAATGATATGTCATTTTAATTGGAAATTACCAGTTTTTATTTTAAAAGTAACTGAAATTCAAAGTAAAATTATATGTTATTTTAAACTGAAGAACAAAGAAGTTCAAACCAAAATCATGAAAGTCTTAGCTTTAGACTGTATTTTTAAATTGAAAATATATTCTGAGGATATGAAATAATTTTATTAATCATTTTGAAATACTTCTTTTAAGGTGGCTTTCTTCAAATAAGAATCGGTAATCTCAATTTAAATAAATATAAACAAAAATATCTAAATACTCTATTTGATAATATGTTTTTTTCTGTGCGAGGATTCAAAGCGGCCCACCATGTTTCAAGATGCTCTTTCTGGCTGGCCAAAATTCCTGCAGTTTTTCCATAAAGGAAGGTATTTGAATTTTTTGTACTGATGTAATTATTTATTAGGTAATTATATTAATGTTTAATTAATTCAATTACTTTATAAGTAATCGGATTACTTTCTAAGTAATTGAATTACTTTGGATTCGACAAAATCAACTACCAATTATGATTACATTATCCTATTAATTAATAATCCAAATACAATTATTACCTTTTCCGAAAAATAATTAAATTCAAGTAACTTTATTACTGAAAATTAATTGAATACAATTTTTAAATTATTTTAATTCAATAACCGACAGCTCTGAACATTAACAAATTCAAATTCAGGGAAATGCGCCCCATCCTTCCGTGTAATGATATCCGACTTCTACATAAAAACACATTGCAATATAAGGTACGCCCTTATCATAATGCGCCTTTTACAGATATACAGGGTCCTGCAGCTCACCTTCCGTCTTAAGTAGCTTATTTATTATTTACTGTAAAATTTTTATATTTAATTTTGCAGACGTTACCTGTAACCCACGGTGCGAAAAATAATTTTGGTTATACAGGGTGTCACAAAAAAGTGTGACGTCACGATGGTGCATTTTTTTAAATGGAACATTTTTAGGTACCTCTTGTGGTTATTTATATTAGTCCAAAATTTTGTTAACATCGGTTCAGTAATTTCAAAGAAAAAAAATATATATAAAAAAACTGTTTTGCATCATTGAATTTAAAAATGAATAAAAATACCAATAGTGCTTGATTAATAGAATTAAACAAGGAACTTATAAAGTAACGTAATATTAGTCGCTTAGGTCATGTTTGGTTAATTCGAACTGTACAGGGTGTCCAAAATTTAGTGTCAAACTCTTCAAATTTGAAAGCACATTATTTTTCATAGTTTAAATATGTGCGCCTGTGTATTTTTAGGTCGTTAGATGCAGAATTAAAAAAGAAACATTTTTCTAATTATAACCCTCTCGAAATTCTTAACACATTAAAAGTTATTCGTTGAAAACTCATTTTGGCATGTATTTTAATAGTAATACCATAGAATAAAAATGATATGTGGCTATGAAAAACAATTTATTGACATTAGAGTTTCCTAATAGCGTTAATTATTACCTAGAAATTGGTTAAAGTTACACAAATGTTAGCCAAAAGTATTAAAAATTAAAAATTAGTTTTATTGAACATTTAAAGGTTTTTCTTTAATTAATTTAATTCAATTAATAAATAATAATAATTTACTTGAATATTTATAATACGTCAAAATAAGATTTTGTAGGTTAAATAAACTCCAATGTCAATAAATTGTTTTTCATAGCCACCAATCATTTTTTTCATGGTACTACTATTAAAATAGATGCCAAAATGAGTTTTCAACGAATAACTTTTAATTCTGCATCTAACTACCTAAAAATATACAGGGGCTTATATTTAAAAGAAGAAAAATAAAAGGTTTTCAAATTTGAAGAGTTTGACACTAAATTTTGGACACCCTATACAGTTCGAATGAACCATGACCTAAGCGACTAATATTACGTTACTTAATAAGTTCCTTGTTTAATTCTATTAATCAAGCACTATTGGTATATTTATTCATTTTTAAATTCAATGGTGCAAAACAGTTTTTTTATATATTTTTTTCTCTGAAATTACTGAACCGATGTTGACAAAATTTTAGAGGAATATAAATAACCACAGAAGGTACATATACAGGGTGATTGGTAAGTCGAGGCGAAAAATGAAGGCCCGAATTAATTTTTTAATTCTGAATCGAAAACCAAGAATACTTTTTTTGCAAATTTTCCTTCGTTTCCAAGATATTTTACTATAAAGTTTTGGCAAAAAAAATGTTTAATTACATTGTGGGTGTCGCTAATCTTAGTTGGCGCTTTCAAACTATTACGTCATAAGAAAGCAAGTTTGACCGTTGTCAAAAGTTAGACACTTTGGTGCACATGCTTAATAATTATTATATTATACCCATACACATAAACAACACAGTTTATACCGTACAACGAATTAGTTATTTAACTCTCCACCTGTTTTGAAGCCATAGAATTCAACCAATAGGAACACTTTTCTCATATTCTGGGCATGCTCAATCTGCCAATTGATATGAGGACGAATTTTTTTATTTATAATAACGAATCCGGTCTAGTTTTGTCTTTTTCTGTTACGACAGTTTTACCACAACAGAGAGAGATGAACAGATGTCGCACCTGATTGATCAGAAAGTGAACGCACCAGTCAGGGCTGGTCTATCGGTTTTTTTAATTTATTTTTGATTTTTTGACAATTAATTTGTGAAAGGGTGACTAGTGTTTTCAGGTTTCATTGTTAAAAACCATGGTTGTGCGTTGTTTTGTCTGCAAAAGTTACAAGAAAGCCAATCCAGCTGGATATGATATTTTAGCTTTCCAAAAGATAAAACATTGTGAGTAGATTTTTACATAAAGTAGGATTAAAGTAGGTACCTATTGTATGATCCCAAAATAATGGCAAACATCCCTGTGGAATTTGTCAGTCGTATTCATAAAAGACTCAAGAACTGCCTGATGATGCACTGTACACACATTTAAGAGCATACCAGAATGCTGCAAAGGATGTGTTTGGCAACCTCAGGTCTCCAGATCAAACTTTCTTTGAGTTTTTTGGATCCTGCGAAAGTCTATTTGTCCGCCATTTTAATGATTTTGCCATTTTGCCAAATATTGGCACAAAAATAAGGGATAAAATTTTAGAACTGTCTTTCCAACATCCTTGTAAAAACTCCCCCAAAACCTATTTTGCATCTTTATTTACCAGAACAAGAATATTTTACACTTTCACACAAAATTTTTAAACAGAGATTTGCTTTCACCCAAAACAAAAAAATCACAAAAACTTAATATTCTTTATAGGCCTATTATTTATAAGTGTAAGGTAATATAACCATACATTTAAATTCAAACAAGAATAGAGTGGCAAGGAAATAGATATGTCATATTTTTAAAGTTAATTTTTTTTCGAAAACTAGTTCCTGAATCAGTATTCAGTCTGTTAAAAACAGACGGTTGTTACCCTTGTAGTGATTTCTATCCAGTGGTTCTAGAAATGTATAGGTATTCATTTTATTTTACTGAGGTAGTTATTGAAATAATTTAACTGCTTCCTTGAAACTTCGGGTTACTTTGAAACTCTATAAGGTAAAATTTTGTTTCCTCTATGTCTTGTGTGTAGGTAGGCCTAAGAATTATATTTTATGACTTTAGTTTTTGATTTAGCTATTTACTGGGCGGTGATTCTTCTATATGTGTGATAATAGGCTACTTTCACATTTTTAAATTTTATACTGTACTGTAATGTTCATTCTCGGCTTGCTTCGGTTTGCACGGTATGAGTCAAAAATTTTTATTATTTTTCATTTCCCCGACACGTGGCCTTTTATTTAAATTTTGTATGACCAATAAAACTGTATTCGAATATTTTTTTATTTATTTTTGTTAAATATACTTACACATCAAATTTTTAACATGACCTTCATTTATTGAAATGGCTACCTACGAGAATAATAAATCAATTATATATATTCGTTCTTTAATACTTCAACATCAAAATTTATTTTTCTTGAGGTAGCCCAGCCTTTAATGCTTTTATTATGAGCGGCTGAACCAGTTTTTAAATAAAAATTTTCAAATACATTATTTTATGCAATTTTTTCCACCTATTTAAACCTACCTGCCTACCAGCTATCAAATTATGTGTAAATAACTGATCATTCTCAATTACGTTTCCTAGGGTTCTTTTTTTACCAATTCAACTCAAGTTGCTGCATATCATTTAATTTACTAATTTGATTAAATTAATTTCAATCCGGCCCTGTCGAACATTAGCTTGCGATTTAATCACAACATTTTTGACACATGAAGCGCATGCGCGAAATATGAGGAATGAATGAAAAAGTAAAATCTGGCTTTATCCAAATTAACAGAGTTAAATAACTGATTCGTTGTACGGTGTAAACTGTGTAAACAATATCACCGTATTCTTCGTTAGTGAACTTAATTTTCTTGTGATTTTTTTAATAACAGATTGACAAGTGTCTAACTTTTGACAAAGGTCAAACTTGATTTCATATAACGTAATAGTTTGAAAGCGCCAACTAAGATTAGCGACACCCACAATGTGATTAAATTTTTTTTGCCAAAACATTATAGTGAAAGATCTTGGAAACGAAGAAAAATTTGCAAAAAAAGTATTCTTGGTTTTCTATTCAGAATTTAAAAAAATATTCGAGCCTTCATTTTTCGCCTCGACTTACCAATCACCCTGTATATACAAAAAAATACAGTGTTCCATTTAAAAAAATGCATCTTCGTGACGTCACACTTTTTTGTGAGACCCAGTTTAACCAAAATTATTTTCCTGAAATGCACCGTAGGTTAAAGGTAACGCCTACAAAATAAAAAAAAATTACATTAAGTAATAAATGAGCTACATAAGACGGGGGGTGAGCTGCAGGACCCTGTATATAAAATAATGTTTGTACCTGGATTAAATGCTTTTTTATTAAGGATATTTTTTTACATTTAATGCTAGTAAAAACAATTTATATTTTAAATTTGGTGCCTTTAAGTTATACCAAACTATCTGTCTAAAAATCCCTGGATAACTTTGTTATTTTTATATAAAATAAAATTTTTCGTGTCTTTTTTAGTGAAACTAATAAGTAAATAATTGTGGAAATAAGTTTATCCTGTTAATTAAAAGGTGTCTTATCATAAAATCATTTAGTGTGACTGTGACCTGTTTCAAGAAGGAGGAATTTTAGCACAGTTTGTCTATTTTTGAGGTTAGAGAGAGAGTTTTCGACAAAATTTGATTTCAGATTCGTGAGTAGCGCCCCAAAAAACTCTCGTATACTGAATTTTAATAAAATCGGCCGTGGGCCAGATAAGTCAAAAATTTAAAAAGTAATAATTTTTTTTTTAATTTTAAAAATTTACTTTAA
The DNA here is from genome assembly GCA_019359885.1 of Listronotus oregonensis. NCBI lineage: Eukaryota > Metazoa > Arthropoda > Insecta > Coleoptera > Curculionidae > Listronotus > Listronotus oregonensis. Next base: position 46,543 of record JAHBCN010005051.1, on the reverse strand, counting down.
AACTTATAATTTGGGTTTCTTCTTTTTCACATTCTTCACCCATTCTCTAAAAACCTAAGGGTAATTGGTGTAAACTAAGCTTTTATTTAAAATCAGCCCACTACAATAGATACAAAAAAATATCAAAAAGCTTTAAAATCATTTCAAGATCGCAGACAATGTATCTAAACATTAATTTAATTTAATAAAAATAACTATTTATTATTGTTTTTTTAACCTACGTATTTAACTATGCTTGAATTTAGGTACAAAATTTGCTTCCATACCATTCAATTAAACCTGTACTGTAATTCTCTACTAATAAAGGCTGTGATTACTACTAAGCTTGCCCTGGCAGCTAATAATTTATTAAAAGGGATCAAATTAAATTTTGGGTGCAGATTAAATCCTCCTTTACCTTCATAAATTCAACACTTGATTCAAGGGGATTGTCGAATCTAAACAGCAACAAGAAGTTCTCTTCCATTGGTAGTAACTGAGCCAACTGAAATAATAAACAATAAATTAGAGTAAGTATTGAAATAAAATTTATCTTTATTTTATTTCATTTATTAAAATTAATTTTTAAAATTTGTGTGATGAACCTGTTATAAACACACGCTTTTAATGACTAAGTAAAACCAATTTTTTCACTTCCGGTATAACCGGAAGTAACCCTAAATTTTAAATTTTAAATGGCACCCTGTATATATTTTTAGCCTATCTAATCCGCCTCAAAATTCTCTTTTTAATCATGTGTCACACTTGTCTTTTTATTTTAAAATGGCTGCCAAAATTGATTTTTTTCCCAAAATTTAAGTAGGCCATAATCTGACAATTACAAATTAACAGCATGTAAAAGGCGTTGAGATGTGTAGAATAGGGTGTAAAAATATTTGTGATTTTGTTAATTTGTATCTAATTAATAAAAGTTGGTTAATTTTAAAAATTATAAAAATGTATTTTCTTAATGCTTAATATCTCAAAATCCAAAATAGAAAACTCCAATTTTTATTTAATGTAACTTTAGATTAAACATAAACTATTTACATAGTTTATTAAAACTGGTATAAAGAACTGATTTTTTTAATAAAAAACGCGAAATTATACATATTAAGAATATATTAATAAATAACACGCCAAGTAGGCTTTGTAACATCAAACAAATGTTTGTAGCCATATTGTATCCATGGCCCCCTAGAATTGTTTAATGTTTTTAAGACCAATATATGCTAGGATGTGACAAAGCCTACTTGACGTGTTATTTATTAATATATTGTATTATATTTGCGAAACAATGTAGATATGTGTAATTTCGCGTTTTTTATTAAAAAAATTAGTTCTTTATACCAGTTCTAATAAACTATGTATAATAGTTAATGTTTAATCTAAAGTTACATTAACTAAAAATTGGAGTTTTCTATTTTGGATTTTGAGATATTAAGCATTAAAAAAATACATTTTTAAAACTTTCAAAATTAACCTCTATTCCTAACTGTTATAAATCCAATAAAGATTAACAAAATTACAAATATCTTTACACCCAATTTTTTACATCTTAACGCCTTTTACATGCTGATAATTTGTAATTGTCACAACATGGCCTAGTAAAATTTTGGGAAAAAAAATCAATTTTGGCAGGCATTTTAAAATAAAATGACAAGTGTGACACATGGTTGAAAAGATAATTTTGAGGCGAATCAGGTGGGCTAAAAATATATACGGGGTGCTATTTAAAATTTAAAATTTAGGGTTACTTTCGGTTAAACCGGAAGTAAAAAGTGTAATTGTCTCGAAAGTTGCATCCTCTCCGATTTTGACCAAATTTGGTATACGGTGGTTTTTTAAGGCGCTGATTACGAATCTGAAAAAATACTTTTTTGACAACGTTTCGTTTTCGAGATATTTATCATCAAAGTTAAAAATCAAACTAACCTGATTTTCACTATATTCCCCCTTCTTTTTGTACATAATTCTCGATTTTTACACTACACAATATTTTATAAACACCTTTAAAACCTTGTATTTTTATTTATTTTGCACCTTTTTCCATTAAATTGCGAACTTTTAAGTTCAAAGCCAGCAGCCATATTTGTTTAAAAAAACCTTAGTGTATACATGGTTGCCGCCACGTTGCGGCGTGTGAAAGTGGAGGTTTGCAATTAAACGGAAAAAAGGTGTAAAATAAATATAAAAACAAGTTTTTGTGAAATATTGTGTGCCAATTTAGTGTAAAAATCAAGTATTTTGTGCAAAAAGAAGGAGGAATAGTGTAAAAAAGGTTACTTTGATTTTCAACTTTGATGATGAATATCTCGAAAAAGAAACGTTGCCGAAAAAAAATTTTGTCGAAAAAGATTCGTAATCATCGCCCTAAAAAAACCCCGTATACCGGAGAGGAGGCAACTTTCAAGACAATTACCGTAAAAAGAATGGTTTTATCTAGTTATTAAAAGCGCGTCCTTATAACAGGTGCATTACCCAAATTTAGAAAGTTAATTCCAATAAATAAAAAACTTATGGACTGTTACATGTCCGGTGAACATGAAAAGAAAGATAAAAAACACTTTCAATCACTTATACTTAAAGTATAAAAAGAAATAACTAAAATTGTGTATTTTTTACTATTCCAGGTTTACACAAAATAAAAATCTTTGTAAATTTTTTATGAAAAAATAAAGTGGGTAAAACAAGAATTTGCCCCTTTTTACATTTTGGATTAGATCGTATTTCAAAATTTTGCTTAGAAAAGTTTTATGAAAACAACTTCTTTAAGTGTTTCTACTTTGCCACCAATTTATCAAGATATAAGATAAGATAAGATAAAAGCGATTGTTCCTGTTTGAGTTTAAATACTCTTTTTATTTCCTCTATATTTAGTTGCACTCAGGCCATCTAAACTTTTCTGTGAGTGGCAATACTTTTTGGCATTGTGATTATATCTTTAAATTTAGTTAAAAAAATCTTTTTGCATTCAATTTTAATGTCACCATGCTAGGATAATATTTTTTAAAATAACATAATTAAATCTATAGAAAAAATTTATTTCCAAAATTAAATTGGAAAAATGTTATTTTTCATACCTCGCGAATGTCGATTTTTCCATCCTGATTATCATCATAAGCTTCCATGAAACAAGCTTTCAGTTCAATGAGCATGTCATCTGAAACAGCCTAATAACAAAAAGTATGTATCAGAACATATATAAAAATTCACTTTAAATATTTATATTCCACTTTTATGAATAATGTGTTATATATTTGATTAACTTATATTGTAGACTTTTCGGACCCACAATTATAATATATTAAAAGAAATAAGCGTCGCCCATCTTGACCCAAAGGACCAGGTATGACGCATAAATTTCACCCATTTTGCCCCAACCTAAATCTGACCTACTTTTAAACCGCCCATCTCGGTTTAAGAATATAAGTAATTAATTTATCAAAATATGCTACAGATCTTAGTTGCGCCTATTTTAAAATCTTCTTAAATAAAAGTTTCATAGTTTTTTATCTATTATCTTTTAAGCATAACGAAATAAACAAATAAACAACAAAAAGTTAGGAAAAATAAATAAGTTACCTTTTTTTAAATAGGATACCCTGTATATTTTTATTTATAATGAAAGGTTTATTCATTTTTTTTCAAAAATGTATAGTTTGCTGGCATTTCGTTTAGCCGTTTTAAAAATATTCAAGTTTTTTAATAAACATCCAGTCAAAACAAATAATTTATCATACACTTAAGAAATCTAAAAAATTACAAATTTTTAATGTAACCTTCACCATTTTTTCCGCACTTTAAAATTGTTTTTTTTTAACTTATGATTGATTCTGATAAGTAACATAATTTCATTTTTAATTTTTTGTCTAAGTATGTTTATATTTTCTGGCTTCTCATAATAAATTTTAATTTTTAAGTAACCCTTAAAAAATAGATCTAAAAGATTTAAATCGGAGCTACTGGGCGGCCATCTTCCTATCTAAAAAACATATTTGTCCTTCAGATACTGAGTTAAAAAAAATTCTCTTTCTTTTTAGTAATCTTTTTAAGTGACTGTCAAAATATAAATGAAAACCCTGTACAGGGTGTCCTAAATTCAAGCCTTATTATTGGGATCTGGGAAACCTGAAAAGATACGTGGTCGGATAAATGATTGCAAAGTTGCGAAATTTGATCCTGATGAAAATATCACTTTAGAAGTTTGAAGAACATTTTGAATACTTCCGAAGCCTTTTGGAAAAAAAACGAATATTCACGATTTCATTTTTATTTTTTATGACTCCATTTGAATAGAGGCAACAAAATAAATTTTACATTTCCGTTGCTACTTTTCCTATTCTATAAAATAGTGTTATTAAATTTACACAACGACGTTTCGTCTTTAAGCTGCCATCATCAATTTTGTTTTTAAAATACGGTCCTAGATTTTTTATTTTGGATTTTAAGAGATATCCCAAACCCAATGATATATCGCATTTATTTGGAAAAGAGAGAGACAGATAATAAATTTTGGGTAGAAAAACATTAAAATGATTTTTCCGAATAAGTGTGATACATTATTGGTTTTGGGATGCTAAACGCTCTTAAAATACATAATAAGAAATAGTCCAGGACCGTTCTTAAAAAAAAAAGTTGATGATGGCAGCTGATGACGAAACATCGGTGTGAAAATCTAATAACACTGGATTGTAGAACAGAAAAAGTAGCAATAAGAACGTAAAATTGATTTTGTCATATCTATTCAAATAAAGTCATAAAAAATAAAAAAGAAATCGGGAATATTCGTTTTTTCCAAAAGTCTTCAAAAGTATTCAAATTTTTAAATGTTTTAAGGTGGCATTTTGATCAGCGTCGAATTGCGCAACTTTGCCCCCATTTAACCGGATTCAAGTTTCCGAGAACCCAATGATAAGGCTTGAATTTGGGACACCCTGTACAAATATTTCGACGCAAAATAAAAAGCAAATAAATTTCAATTTACATTTTTATTTTTTTATTAATAAAGTTATCCAACGTTATCTATATTTGCTAAAAAATAGAAAAACTACCTATAAGAATGACAAATAAAACAAATCAACATTTTTTGACTCAGGTTATATAGCTCCACTTGGCTTTTCCATACAATTTTCAATTACGATCTTAAAAAAAATGATTTAATACTGGTAGTATTTTACCTCGTTAGCTACAAATCCCTTTAAATTCAGCACCTATTTTAATTTTGGCTCTGATTTAACCTACTAGTTGGATATAAAAACACCACCAAACTTTAACTTTATCTACATAAATATTAAATACAACACGCTTTGTTGGTAAACCCAAGGAAGTTTTAAACGTATGGAAGCCCAATGCTATGGCCCATTCGATCAAAAAATGTCCAGCCCAGTATAAAAATAACTGTCAGACTTGGCCTTGCCGATTCTGCGCAATAACAAAATTCCATGAAATAATTTAATGTGTTGCCCACTTACACACTGATAAATCAATGTGCAGTTAGGCAACACATTATCTATGGGGCCGGGAAAACCTTTTTTAATGCATCGGCGCACGCGGCGCGTATGATATCCGCGCTGTACCATCCAAACCGTTGGCGTCGTCGTCTCATCAATCACCGTTTTCGTTGTGGTTTGTGCCCTTTGCGCCGTATTAGTTTCGGTTGTTTTGCCTTGTGTGATTATATTTTGTGGTTGCAGGAGTTTTTTGGATTGATAAAACCCTTTTTATTTTAGTGATTAGTGTTTATTTAATTGTGACTATAATTTTGTGTTTATTGTTTGTTACTTAATATCGTAACAAAATGAGGTTGTATGTTTTGTCTTGCAAATCCAAGGGTAACATACCCGGCATTTTTTTTTCTTTAGGTAAGTATTTTTTATTTAAATTAGGTGTTTCTTATGAGACGTAACGTTAGGTAACCGAATAAATAATAATACCTATATCAATTATGAATAATAGAAAATAAAATATTCATAGGAAATAGCAGTGGGAAAGTAAGGCAATCTTAACTATCTTTTTGATGATTACCACAATGTTTGTGTATATAAGATTTTAAAATTATTATTAAAGCTGTAACTTTTTTTTTAATGTGATGCATAAGTAGAATATTTTTTATTTTTAGGATAACTGTCCCGGAGGCATTTTTACTGATCCTATACATGTTCAGCGATGCGAATTGCCGAAGATAGCCGAATGATGTTTTTACCAATCCTAGCTGATTTCAGCAGGTCGCGCTGAATATTTGTAGGGTTAGTAACGAAAATCTCGCATATTTTTTAGACCCAGTACTTATTATCCGCAATATAAAAAAAAAATTGGTGCAGGGAGGGCAATCAAAATAAACTAAAACTTTGTTTTATTTGATTTTCCTGGCACAAAAAAAAATTTTTTTTCACTTAAAATGTACTTACTTCTTTATTTATAGCCGCGATTTTAAAAAAAAAATATTAAAAAAACAATAAGCACATTATACAGTATAACAAAAACTATATTATATTAAAAAGTAACTAATTGTAAGTACAAAGCAAGTTTTATTCATTGGTTATATACGCTACAAGAAAAACGGTAATAGGTACATAGAAAAAGTAATAAAAGTGTTACGAGCGATTTTCGATTTCACTGGGCTAGAATAAACAGAATCGGTCTAATTTCATTTGTTTCGAATATACGAGGTATTTTTGAAAATTGAGCAATCTATACAATATAGATAAATATTTGTATTTTGCACTACCTTATACTAATCTGAGCCTCAATTAAATTTTGTGGTAATTTATTGGGGTGAGGCAATCCCCAATGACAAATGGCTTTTTATTCAAAATCTATGGCAAAATTAAATTTTTTGCGCACTTTTTATTTTATCATGTTTTTGAGCGTAGTTTTTCTCGTCAAAAGGGTGAAAGCATCTGGTGATACTATTTTGTAAGCAAATTTTTTGGTATAACAAAAAAATACAAAAGAAATTATTTTAAACTCATTGTTTTACTTTAATCCAAATTGGATATTTCTAAGCCCCCAAAAGGTGTTTGAGGAGTACTTATGATTCTTTAATAGAAGGAAATATTTTTTTTGGTCGTGATATAGCTATTTATTTAAAACTTTAGGCAAAAAGCACAATTTTTTTTGTTTGCATTTTTTTGTAATGGTACGATATTTTAGAGATGATTAGAGGTTGTTTTACCCCTAATAAACTACCCTTAAATTTTAAAAAAATACAACTTTTTATCAATATTAAATAAGTTCTATAATTTTTTTAAAGATTATTCTTAAAAAACCCATAAAAAGATTGTTTTTTGCCCTTTTAGGGGTAACGGCGGGGTTCAAGGGTTTCAGGACCACACACAAATTCGGAATCGGCGATCCAAGAAACGTACTCTGGAAGTATTTTCTAGGTCCTTAATGAACATTTTTATAAGTTCTTTATAGGATTTTCGTTAAAAAAACCCCTAAAAAGGGTGTTTTTTGCATTTTTGCAGCGAAATTGGGTACCCAGGACCCGCGTTGTAAAAGAACTATTTTAGCAGGAGTCTTTCTATTCTGTCCGTGGTGCTGCTGATGTAGGGAATTATGGCTAATGGTTCACACTTATACTGGAAGTGTTATTCTTAAACAGGCTCCAGGGTAAAAGGCCAAAGGTTATTAGTTATCATTTAAAATCGTAATTACTTTTTATTAATAATTTATTATAAACGGGTTTCTGCAGGTTACTTTACACTTTTTTTGTCTAAAAATAGGAGCTTGGCAAATACAGATAGTTACTAAATAAATAAAAAAAAGATATTTACCTCGGGGCCAACATCAGTTGCATTGGCGCTGGATACAAATTCTCTTAAAAATCCATCCAGTTCCGTCCCTTCTATGTACCCGTTTCCTAAATAAAAGAAATGTGTGTTAACCTTAATATTTAACAATTTATTTAATACTTCCCAAAAATTGTAAACAGTGAAGTACCTAGTGTGCACGGCATGCGCCAGGCCAAGTTTCGGCCTTTTGCAGGAATTATTACATACAGTAAAGCGCAGAGCACTGCGAACATAGGACGATCCTAGACGATTTTGGATGTACCTAAAAACGCCGCACGCATTGCTTATCGATCAATAATTTTCCGCGAACCGTTTATTTTTGAAATAGTTCTTTGGTATCGAACGCTCGACAGCAATAGTTGTACTGTGTCGATTATTTGCGATCAAAAAGTTTTTTTTTAATAGTAGTTATTAATAATGGATGTTTACGAACTGGAAGACAAAATTCAAATTATTGAATGGAATCACCGTGGAAATCCTGTTAGGGGAATTGGGGAATTATTTAATAATTTATTTTTAACCAGGCCGACTCCCACGATTTCCACTATTTACCGAGTCATTAAAAACTTTCTGACATTTGGTTGTTTAACTCCAAGAAAACATAAACATGATAGTGCCTCAGAAAAAAACAACAAAAGGGAAATGAAAGAAATTATGGTAGTGGCAAGTGTTATTAAAAATCCTACAGTTTCCATTAATACAATTGCAGGACAGGTTTTTTTGAGCCGAAGATCAGTGGAAAGAGTGCTGAAAAAATTGATACCGATCCTACAAAGTAAGAAAAACCAATGAAATTTTCCCTGATGATCATTTTAGACGAAGGCAATTTTTTGAAACTGTAATAGAAATGAAAAATAACAATGAAAATTTTATAAGAAACATTGTTTTTACTGATGAATCGACATTTTCACTTCATGGTCTCACCCAACGATTTTTTTCTCTGAGGTCACGTAAAATCATAAATTTATGGTTTCCAGGAGAATAGGGCTAATAATCTACAAGAATTGGAATTACAAATTGGGATTTTAGGATTATTACCCTTAACATTCTAGCAAATGCCAGAAGGCGTTTTTATGACAATCTTGGTTATTGTTTGGCTCAGGAAGGTGGTTTATTTGATCATCTTTGATAACTTGAAAAAGAGTTTTTCTTTTTTTATTCTATGAATGCACATTAAATTATTTTCTTAAAAATATCTTCTACGTTCCATTATTTATTTGAGAAAATTATTTTATTTTATTAGGAAAAACTGTTTGGCTTTTAAGCAGCAAACGTTGCGGTCTCGTTAAGCAACTAATTTTAAATTTATAACCGATAAGAAATCAGATCGAAGTCGGTTGACGCTAGCTAGCTCCTGCTACTTGCCTATAAACACTGCATCCTCTTACTGAAAATAAAAACGTAGTAAACAACTAAACTGATGGACAGATAATTCTTCCGAATTTATCACCGCACTCCCCACCAGTCCTAACCAAAAATGCGCCACGTGAGAAAACGAGACGGAAGTTGAGATGCAAGCCACAAAATTATTATTGTTATTTTAGAATTGGGTACATCCAAAATTGTCCAGGAGCCTCCTATGTTCGCAGTACGGTGCGCTTTACTGTATATATTATATTACACGAAATATTTCGGCCAATTTTTACCCTATTATAACTTCGGTCTCGTTTTCCATAAAGATATGAGATTTGCTCTGTAAATGCTCATAGCCATTCTAACAACCTGTGAAAATACTGAGAGATTTATGTCAAGTGATTTTTGAGATATTCGATTTTAAAAACAACTGATTTTACTACTGACTAATTTAGTCACAAAAATTATGGGGCAACTCTTGAGGTACCAGAAAATTGAAGTGTAAGTGGTAAGGTTTTAGAACACAAGTAAAGGGAAAATTATGACCGTTTTGGAGCTATGCTTATATACCATTTTTGTCCTATTTTTAGCTAAGAAATTCCTATTAGGCGATGGTCTGTTTTATGAATCACCCTGTATAAATAAATAGCTACGCCATAAAAGTATTCAACTTTGCTTAAAAGAAGGATCCTGCCACATATTCCTTTGTCCTTGCCCGTAGTTAAAAAAGGTTTTTAATAAAATCATAAAATACATATTTGGAGACTCACCGTTTAGTTTTTCTGCAAATATACAAATCAATGTTTAAAAAATGCAAAAATTTCTAAAAAATCATTAATTATCAATATTATTTATAAAAAAAAAAAAAAAAAAAGTTACCTCACCGTGACAATGTTTTCACATTGCCGTGACCAGGATTCGAACCTGGGTTACTACGGCCACAACGTAGGGTCCTAACCACTAGACGATCACGGCTATTGAGGACTTGAGAATTAAAATATAAAACGCGGTCTGACTGCACGCCACAACGCAGTCATGCTTGGTCGAACAATCAAGTGCGGCGAGGGGACAAGTTTTAATAAGCATAAAATTACCTATTATTAAGCATAATTTTATTGGGTAAATTGTTTTGTACGTTTTGTAATTGTTGTTAGGGTCTTTCTACCAATTTTAGTGTCATCATTTTTTGGTATTAATAATTTAGTTACAGGATTTTGAACCATTAGATTTTTAAATAAATTAGTAAATTAATAAAATTATTTTTTATATAATAAGTATCTAATCATAATATATTTTTGCCCAACCATCTTTTTTAAACAAAATACACACCATTCTGCCTAAAACCTTTTATGTAAAAAGATAAAAAGGTTAGTACCCTATAAGCAGCGTTTGTCGATTTTCTAAAGGTACTGTGATGGCCCACTAATGTCAGCGTCTTTTAATTGACTGTGTCTGTCACCATTCGTTGGCCCGATATTAATCCTCAGTTAATGGTTCGACAGCAAAAAGACAATGATATATCCACAGTGGCCTATTAATTTAACTGAGTTACAAATTCAACGTTATTAATTAAGCATTGGTCCACTGCATTTATTTGTTACTCAGCGTACGTTAGATCGTGTTTGTTCTCTTTTTTGGCCCACTGCATTTATTTGTTACTCAGCGTACGTTAGATCGTGTTTGTTCTCTTTTTTGACCCTTTGTTTAACCACCGACAACTAAAAGTGAAGCGTACCACTATAACCTAACTTTTTCAGAAGTTTTGTGGATGATCAGGAATGACGTGAGCGGAAAGTTTGTACCGTTTTTCGGCATTTTTTGTGTTTTTTTGGTGTTTTAGCAAATGAAAAGTATATTATGAGTGAAAAGGAGTAGGGGAGAGCGGGGAGACTCTGGACAATTTTCACTTTTTTATATATTTTTTAAAGATCCAAAATATAATTAATACAATAACATATTGTATGATTAGTAGTCTATATTGGTTAACAATTTACAGGCCTAATGTACAGATCTATAAACTAGTTTTTATAAAAACTCTCTTTTAATATCAAGTTGCAGTTGTCCAAAGTCTCCCCGCTCACGGGGAGACTTTGGACAAAGGTAAAAATATTTTTTTTCGAATAAAAAAATAATTTTATTACAAAAATTATTTAATACAACTAAAAAACACAAAATTGTAACATAAAAATAATTCTTTTAGACCTGTAACTGAAGAACAAATATTTGTGTTCTTATTAATTTAGGCTGTATTTAATTAAGTTCATGTTAAAATATAGCATGTCCTTAAATCTTTCCCGGGTGTCGCTAATTGGTTGAGGTAGTTTGCATAAAATATCTGACCATGGCACAAAAGCCTCATCTTCTAATCTTAATGTAAATCTATTGGAAGAAACATGTCGTTTTAAAAAGTTAACTTCATATCCGTCGGCACGTTGTTTTAATATTTTTGCAGCATAATTTCTGACTGTGCATTTTCCATGGACTTTTGTTATTATATAGCTTCCTTCTGGGATCTCTTGTACACTCATATCTTCATTATCACTGTCAAAAATTAACTCATCATCTGAGGAATTATCGTTATATATAATTTCACTAGGTTCTTCATCATCACTGTCATCTTTGCAAATATTCTTTTTTACTGCTTTAACTTTATCCAATTTGAGTTTTTTCTTAGCCTGTTTTTCTTCAATTTCATTTTTTCTGGCGTATCAGTTGCAATCATGCATTTGCCACGCTTTCTGGCCCTACCAGATTCTTTTCTTTTAGGGGCTTTGGGGAAAGGGCGTAGGATTTCCGGTGAAACAAAAATGTTTATATTTGAACTGGCTATTCGTGTTGGCTTATTAGATAAATTGCCTTGTGAAGTCGATGGCTGATTATCCTTTTCCTCAAGACCTGAAAGATTGTTCCCTGAATTATTACATAAGCTATCGCTGTTGCCCTTCGAAGTTAATATCTGACTAGCATTTTCGTTATGACTAAAAATTATTGATGTCATTAAGTTATTCTGTAAACGAATGCCTTGGGAAGTTGACGGCAGATTTTTATCCACTTGTTCATTGTTATCTATGTCACCCGTTTCATTATTGGGGTTATCACGATCTGTAACGTAAGCTGACAAAAGTCATCTTCTTTAAAAATACCTTTATCAAAAGGTACAATACCGGTGCATTTAAAACCCGATTTTATGTTTGTGGGTGTTGCAGCCCGATCCCAAGATTGTAAACCAATAAGCGGAAGATCGTAAATAGATAGAGTTGATCCAGGATGCGTTAATAGCCACGAATTTATACCTTGATTAAAAAACGTTTTAAAAGGACCAAAAACGGTCCTATCAAGCGGTTGTAATTTATTGGACGTGTGGGGTGGCAAGGTTAGAATTACGATTCCATTAGCTCGACAATACTCAATTCCAGGCAACGACAAGTGGGAATCGTGGTTGTCCATTATTAGCAAAATTTTGTTAGTCACTGAACAGTTTGTATTTTTTTGTAAGTGTTTCAGCACCTCTAGAAAATTATTTGCTGTCATCCAGCCGCTAGGATGGACCAATCCTAAAGTTCCAGAGCCCAAAACCTCCTTCATCATCCTTTTTTCATCATAGCGTTGTCTGGGAAAGATCCATACTGGCGGCAAAGCGATTCCTGCTGCAGAAATAATTCCAACTTGTGTTATAAGTTCACCCCTTTCTCGGGATGTGGCCTGGCCTATTTGATGTTCACCCTTTCTTCCGACAATTTTAGGAACTCGTTGAACTGTCGTTATACCAGTCTGTAAATAAAGTTGCAATTTTAACTATGACAATTTAAACGTACCTGTAGTAAAAACTTACTTCATCCAAATTAAAAATCTGCATTGGTTCAAATGAGTAACGGCCAATAAGTTCGGCTAGTTTATCCTGAAATATCTTCAGATTGGTAGGATTGAAGCTGGTCATTCGTGCCAAACTTGTCGCCTCAGGTTTTCTAATGGATAGTCTTGGATGACGCTTTAAAAACCTCCAAACCAATCTCTTCCCGCTATTTTTCTGTTTTCCAAATTTCAGGGATACGGATTGAGTTCTTTACGGCATATTCGTAGGCAAATCGTCGTGTTGCGTTAGGTGTTAATCCGTAAACATTGCAGAACACTTTAATAAATAGCGTTCCAAGGCATCTTCCATATCTGATGAAAATACTTGAGATTTGCTAAAATTTGGGGAAAATTCAACATTATTTATTCCCAGTTCTCGGGCTTTTTTTACATAACCGGCGAGGGAAGACTTCGTGACGCCATATTCTTTAGCACTATTTCTATAAGACATATTGTTTTTAATTACGCCAATTACTGCCTGTTTCATACATTCTGGGTTAAATTCTCGATTTGTAAGTTTCTTGTATATTCTCGGCATTTTGCATCTAAAAAAATAAGAGGATCAAAATTAAATGGGGAGACTTTGGACAAAATGGGGAGATTTTGGACAGTGTCCAATGTCTCCCCCTCGGTACATTATAAAGAAAATTAAAATTCAACATAAATCCAGTTAATCATCCCTGAAACAACGACATAACCTCAATAAACAGTGCTTAATTTAACTACAATAACAAAAACTAAGTAACAGACAATCAAATATACATCATAAAACTTACCAGTTTTTCCCAAAATATTAGATGCCAAGTGACAAAATTCGTAAAATCGCAATTTTGTTTTTGTTTTCCTATTTTTAACAACACAAACAAATCGACGTTTACTCGTTGCCGGTTTCACGCGCACTGATGAAGCGGAAATAAATTCGGTTACTTTTAAGTGGGAAATTTGAACGTGTCCAAGGTCTCCCTATGTCCAGAGTCTCCCCGCTCTCCCCTACTCTGGAACAGATGAATAAGTAAGTATGCATGTTTCCAACTTAAATTTATAGAAATAATCTGTTGTCTGTCATCATTTGAGTATTTCTTTCGCGGTTTCTTTTTAGCCTATATATAGACCTTAAGTCTAAATGTTAGTTTAAATTGTTCAAATAAAGCATATAAGCCCTAGTTATGAAAAAATTTGAAACTTTATCCAAACTGTTATGTACATAGTTATATGAGAAAGTTTACGCCTTGATTATCCTTAAAATACTTAAAATTTTTTGTTTATAAATAGTTAACATGTGTTAAATTTAGCTGTAGCAAGAAGCAACCCAAAAGGCGATGCCATCACTCATGTGGAAGTGGAGAACACCATTAAAATATGGTTGAGGCGAGCTGGTGACAAAAGTGGCGGGAGGGACAGAAGAAGAAGTAATAGGTAAGACTTTGGCAATAAAATTAATTTAGATGTTAAAAAGAAAAGTATTGCTTAACATTATTCAACTTTTTTGCATTTTTATTGCATAAATTAATAGTGGAACGAAGTAATAATTGATGAGGCGTTAAAGTTTTTGAATAAATACCTGCTTTAAAAGAATGACTTGTTTTCTAATAATTAAAAAGAATATTCTTATAAATTTCTATACAGGGTAGCCCGCTGTTAACGCAGGATACTGTAGCATCTACATTTGTACCAACAATTAAAGATGGTCAAATCACTCAAAAATCATTAAAGGATCTTAAAGGAGCTGTTTATTATTTGCCACCATCTATAGTAGCTTTGTTGCAGCAATTTGAAACTAATTAGAGCTAATAAAAATTTGAAAAAATGACAGGAATGTCACTTTTTTGAATTTTCATTGGCTCTGGTAGTTTGTGATAGTTTCAAACCGTTGCAGAAACAGAGCTTATATATACCACATTTTTTTTTTAATTAGAATCATTAATGGCACAGGTAGATGTCACAAAATCGTGCTTTATTGAAAGCGGTTAAAAAATATATATTATTAAAAAAAAGTAATAAAAATATCTAAGAAACCTGTAAAGTTTACCCGAGTTAAATTAATATACATATCTTTGCGGTTGAGCCTATGATGTAGTACGAAGGATTCTTTAATTAATCTAAATAAAACTCATTTTTAAATGCAAAATATAATTACTAAAAGTATATGTTCTTTTCAGCTCTCCGCCCACAGCAATACAGGGAAGTAGAGATAGTGAAGTTATTCATACTTAATTGTCAGTTGTGTTAAGTGCATGCGTTAATGTTTATAAAATAAACAAAACAAATAACATTTTTTTTGTTGTTGCAGTCGCTCTAAATTACGTTATTTTTAGGAAATTATAATATGTTTCTTTTTAATGTGGTTTTGAATTTTTTAATGTGTTTCAAATTTATCTGTAAAACTATTTTATTTTTAGTATCTTATTACGCCTATGGTGATATTTTATAGTTTTTAGAATCTTTGTTGTTATTATATTTTGTATTATAATTGGCTGTTATGTTAATTCTGACTTTGTTTCGTATTTTTGTAACTAGACTATCTTATGACATTTTAAATTCATCTGCAAACTACATTGTTTTAAGTGCCTCGTTTGTCTTGTTGTGCTCCAGGCAATATATTATAGTTTTTTATGTATTCATATGTTTTTTAATAAAATCAAAATGTTTACATTTTTATTTCATTTGGTTCTCCAGTGGTTTTCTAACAGTAAGCCCAAATGAAACACGATAAGTATTAGTTACTATTTAGCTAATATCCCAATGATTTTCCAACAGTGGCCCTAAATGAAACATCGGTAAATATTAGTTACTATATCGTTAACACCCCAATGGTTTTACAACAGTAGGCCTCCATAAATAAATCATAGGGCCAATATGTAGAAGTATTGGCAAACTGACTGATAAGTGTTGATGGGCCGGTGTGCCAAACGCAATAAGGGCCGATGTTGGCACCAACATATATTGTGTCAATGGGCAGTTGAATAATTAAATGAAAAAGTATATTGGGCCATTGGTTTTCCATTATTCAATGTTTATAGGGTAAGTAATCCTAAAATAATTAAAAAATGTTTTCTCTGTATGAGAGGGTAAGCTATTAATTTTTTCGTTGTAAAATATAAGTCACGTTCCTTCTTGACTTAAATTTCACCAGTGGAGGAGAATGATAAAGGGGGCTTAATGATTTTAAAATATCCATACCATTAAAGCGGTTAATTTCATTCAATTTAAATTATATAAATCTAACACAATTGTTGGGTAGTTTAAGGAAGTTTAAATATATATATATAAAAAAAAACGTTTTTTAGGACATATTATTACAATGGCCTCTGGGTTAAAAGTTTAACAATTGAATAAAATACAGTCATTGCCTTGAAGGGTTAATTGTACAGCAACCTGCCGGCAGTACAAAAACAACAAATTTGAGTAGGTACCTATATGATACAAAATAGATTAGTAGAGAACCCATGGCACAATGAATACAAGGTCTGACAAGGTATAATATACAGGCGTTTCAAAATGGGTTCGATTGGCGTTTTAGTATAATTGCACTTAATCAGTGGCGTATACTGGCACTTTTTGAAATAAATTAGGTATACACTTTTGGAAAATAATTACTTTTTTTACTGACATTATTCCTAAATTAGACAGTTAGATCCCCTGCACTAAATTCATGGAGTTTCTCAAATTTTGGTAAAAACTGAAAAAGCGTTTGGAAACAATTACAAATGAAATTTTAACTAAAATCAGGGCAAACGTATAAAAACAGATTTAATGTTTTTAATTTCTTTTCCTGCTATTGGAAATGTTTTTAAACTAAGAGATTGATTTTGAATAACATTTTGTTGTTTTTTTTCTAGGTTTTTTTCCGTTATACAAATAATAAATTAAATGGTATTTAAAATAATAGCTTTATTCTGCCTAAAAAAAATTAACAGTAAAAAATAGTAAAATTTCTATCTGGTGATACCGAAGATAATCTAAAAATGTTTATCAAAAATAATTATTTATTCTACATTGTAGCTATACCCACTAAGCAAAAAATCATCCTAATTACGTTACATTTATGTTTTCTTGTTCCTTTGTTACGTTAATCATCTTGAAACAATAACAGCGCCTTCAACCTAATAGTTTCGTTATATTTCCTTCAACTTAACAAAATCGTAGTTACGTTAAAAATACAACGTTCTAGTTTCGAAATTTAAACGGCCTTGTTATGTATTTTGCATTGCTTAGGGCTGACACATTTTCTGAAACATCCACGTTATATAACATAAAGTATTTTCTAGTATTTTTTAATATTAATTCCAGTTTAAGGCCATCATCCAAAAGTATTTAAATAGACGGTTTTGTTATGTTGATTATAAACAAACTAGTGTTTTGTAATATTTCCGTTATTTAGTTAACACTAAAAGATCTTTTGGATCCTTAATTTGTGGTTTATGATAATAATATAGAATGTTTAATCGTATTTTGTTAACGATTTAATATACAGCTTTAAAATAAGAATTAGTATAATGAAGATGGCTTTAAGTCACTAAACGTGTTAGGTTGGCGACTTTATCACTAGGAGGCCAATAGGATATCAAGTCCATTAAAAAGGGCACACTTTGTATAAAAATATTGATATCAAAGTAATCAATCACGGAAATTACTAAACGACTTTTCACTTCTTTCCGCATATATTATTTTCTGTTAAACTTCTAGAGTGGGCGAAAATTTACTTTTATGCAAAAAAGCACTGACAAAGTGAAACATATTTTTTAAAAGGTATGCTGGTCAAATAAAAAAGATTTGATTAAATATTCTTGGCGTTTTGTAAAACTAAAACTGTATAATACCCTGTCGTTTATTGAAACCTCAAGAAATTATTTAATTAACAATATTAAAACATTGTTTACTTCAAAGCTTTAGCATTTTTATGTATAAAAGTAAATTTTGCGTCCACTCTTTTATTAAAGATGCCACTGAAAAAATATGGATGCAAAAAATTGTTGTGATAAATCGCCTGTTAATTTTGATAATCATTTTTTCGTCCACCCGGAAATAATACAAGTAGTAATAGTTTCCAAGATACAACCAGTGACAACTGACTATCCCTAATAAAAAAATGCTGATATGAACTATGAGAAAAATTTATTCATAAAAATATCTGATGTCTACAACTCTCCTTTCATATTCCCCAAGTTTTTATTTTCTAAATCTGCACAAAGTATAATAGTTCATATATAAAAATGTTCATAGGGTAATGTTTATCTTTCTTAATTTACTATATAAAAAGTCTTAAATATTTGTGATGTGTTAATATGAGTAATATTTAAAAAAAAATAATAAAGTCATAAAATTAGGTATAAAAATTGCCTACATAATTTATAAATGTTTATTAAAAATCAACTGTATGTACATATATTTTTAATATCCATATTATGTTCTATTTTTTCCTCCTAGTTGCACCTGGAAAAGAAAAAATATTTGCCCCAAAACTTTTGGTTACTGACATAATTGTTTCATTAATTAAAAAGATAATTTTATATCGCAGGTTGGCAAAAAAAGCTGTATTTGCAGATTAGATTAAATTATTTGAGCGGAGATGGCAGAAATGACCTCTACCACTGCAACCAGATTTATTGTGGTTTCTCCTATCGTTCTTTAGAGTACCTTGTCCAGGCCCGTCTTCTTAACTAGACTCCAGGTCTTGACACTGGCCACTCCATATATCTTGCAGGTTTTGGCTTTTCCTCATCAAGCCTAGTAAACCTAAGCCTACATAGTGCTTTACAGTGGCACCACACATGTACGGCTGTTTCTTCAGCCTCCTGGCAGAACCTACACAGGCTATCCTCCACCAGGGCTATTCTTTCCAGGTGCTTGTTGAGTTTGCAATGTCCTGTTAGTTGACCTACCGTTATCCTTACGACCTTACGACTGTGGCTCAGTAGGTCCGAGGTAAACTTGGCCGAGCAGGTCTTAATGAACTGCTTTGCCTGTCATTGTACTGGTGGCTTTGAAACTCTCTGTCTACCCAGCTCTTAATAGATGCTTTAAAGAGGCCTGCCGAGATTCCACAGAATGGCTTAGGGCCTATCATTTCCATGGCTGATCCTCTTTTGGCTAGGTCGTCGGTCTCTTCGTTACCTGGGTGGCCCTCGTGACTTGGTACCCAGGCTACCGTAAGTTTGTTTGCCAAGCCGACTTTTTCCAGGGCCTGTATACAGTCCCCCACTAGTTTGGAATCAACTTTTGGAGAACTGATGGCCTTCAGGGCCGCTTTGCAGATAGTGTCATAGATACTTTATTTCCCTTATATAAAAGATAAAAACCTTGTTATGGCTTAAAAGTCTACAATTTTTTTAAAACATAGTCGGAATTTTCTCTAATATTAGCTACTCGATTAGCCATTACTAAATGGTAGAGTAAACTACTGATAAACCACCCAATTTTGAAAAACCTTCAGAAACTTTGTACTATATTGTTATTTTGCTTCTATTTGATAAACAATCCAAATAAAAATTCAGTTTATCCCTTAAGGAAACTTTTACTTACAGTTATACTAGTTACTTCACTCGAGCATGTTAAACCTATGCCTCTCTTTTTAACTGCCGATCCACTTTCCACTTTCTTTTATCACTAATCACTTCTGATTAGTTGTTATTTGAAAACAGACTGAACTGCTTCTACAATTCATTTCATAATTAATTTTCTAATAATTCTATTATTATTATTATTATTATTAATGTGTCAACTGTCTAATATCAGGGCCTCTAAAAATGATAATTGTTTACAAGTGGCGTCAACCCTATTTTTAGCCCTATCTAGGTGAAAAATTAACATTTTTTATATATTTTTTTTTATTCTGTTTGTTTTTACCGCATTTATAATAAAAAATGTCGTAAAAGGAACAAATAAAGATTTCGATAGCTTTTATGCCTTTAAAACTTAAAAAAATATTGGTTTTTATGTTTTTCTATTTGATCTTATTTTGACGTTTTTGATATTTTTTTTTTTGAAAAATACATAAAAAACAAAAGATTTGTAAAAACTAACCGCAACTAACCAAAACTCATTTTTTTGTAATTTTTTGTTTTTAAATGTAGATTACGAAAAAATAAGCTTGAAGACAATAAGAATAAAAGTTACTTAAGATTATTTGCAAAAATAACGATTTTTTGAACATTCGAAGTTGATTTTTTAATTAAAATATTACTTTTTTGGTATTTTCGCTATGATCACCATAAATTTGCCGTTAAACAAAAATTAAAAAAAAAATATGATGATCCATAAATTTATTTATTTTTTATGGCCAAAAATAAGGTTGACCCCACTTGTAAATGATTACCCTTAAAATTACATATTACATCACAGTGAATGCTTTAAGTTACAAATTTGATGAAATTTATTCAACGGAAGTATTTCATTTATTTAAAATACCCAATTTTTGCTATTTAAGTCCCCTAAAAAGTATTTTTCGACCGATTAGAAAATACTCATTTTCTGGTGAATTTATTGGCCAGAAAGTAACTTTTTTTCGGGCTAGACCAGAAAGTGGTTATCAAGAACCAGAAAAAATCTTTTGCTTGGCTAATTTGATACTTTTCTTGACCCATTTGTTACTTTACAGATCCATGAAATGAAAAATAAGCTGCTTATTTACAGAACAACTGTTTTTGTTTATAGTTGTTACGGAATCAAACTTCAGTTGATTTTTTTTTTCTTTGGACAGTCCACGAAGGCTGAGGCCTTCGAGTACTAATGTACTGTGGGTGTCAAATTATTCTTATTGTTATAATAAGTGTCAAATCCATGTCAAGCGGATAAATAGACCCGTTTTCGATCAATAAAATATTATTATTATTTTTAAATAGTTTCGGTCGAAAAAAAAAACATTGTACGTTACATGACCGAAAAACAAGTGTTTTGCAGATCTCGCCAAGCTTCCAGGACTCGCCTACCGCTCGCCCTCGAAACCGCTTGGCTCAACCTGCAAAACACTACTTTCCGGTCTTATAATATAAATTACTATTATGTAGGTAGGTATGGTATAAAGCAATCAAATTTTAATCTATACTTTCTTTAATTTATATGGAATGGAAGGTACCTCCCGAAACTAAATCCGGACTTATTACCCCAATATTTGGGACAAATAGTAACTTTATCCTAAGGAAACGACTAATGCTGGATTTTCTAGACTTATGGCTTAAAAACCTAACTTTTCATATTGGGATTTTTGGTCAGTTTATCTATATACCTACATACATAAAAACTAAACTGTAGTACAAAATGGTGTAATATACTTACTTTCCGATCCATATTTCCCTTTTATATTACAAGCAAAAACTTTAAATTTATAACCCAAGACACAATTGTCTTTAAAATATAGTAAGGTTATGTACTAATTCTAATAAATCTTTCTTTGTAAACTTGGCGTCGTTGTTAAAAAATGTAACAATCTCTGTGGGGGTACATTTAAGCAAACGAGGTCGATATGTTAACTTTTAACGAAACAGACATGACAAAATAATGTTTAAAATTAAACGTTATCACAGTTACTTTTAAATAATGTTACAAAACGTGCTTAAGATGTTCTTTGCTTAGTGGGTATGTTTAATATCGAATAAGTTTATGCATCAGGTACCTTTTATAAACAGGACTTATTCCTAAATTTTAGAAGGGCTGTTGTTTTACCTTTTTTTATTTAACTGACTTTTTCTGAACAACCGTTAACTAAGTATATGGTAGGCCTAACTTTTATTGTCAGCTTAAACTTGAATTGGTTTTTTAACGAAAAAACATTACTTGTAAAAGGATACTGCTTCCGGAAGTATTTATAAACGTCCTGCCAGAAAGACGGCTTTATTACGTGCTGCTAGCAGGACAGAGGCTCTGTACAAAACTACTTCTAGAAGCGCTTCCAGCAGGACTTTGATCTGTACAATCTATCATTAAATTATCAAAAAATTGTTGTATTAGTGTTATAGAAATTAAATTTTACTCCAAAGATATGTATGTTTAAGTAATTAAAGATATTATTTTGGAACACCCTGGAAATATTTAAATACTTGTTCAAAATTATCTAAATGGCAAAAAATACGTAAAAAAAACCTAATTACCAGCTTTCACATTTACAACTTTAAAAATGACGATTTTTCTATACAAACACTCGTCCCCATTTTCGCCCCCCTCCCAAAGGATGTAATTTAAAAAATGTTAAAACAGAATAAATTAAATTGTAATCAATGACCTACATACCAATTTACATAGTTCTAAGTCCAAAAATGACAAATGTCATACAATATTTACCCCCATAAACCTTTTTTGACGGGAGGGAGATTCCTAAAATTCTTTCTTAGCTGCTGTCTAATAATTCGTGTCAAATTTTATCTTCGTAAGTAGTTTTCAAGATTTTATAATTAGTCAGTGTATGAATGTGGAAATGTATGAATAAGTGAATGACCCTAAATAGTTCAAAGTAGTAAAAAATTATGTTTAAAACCACAATTTTATACAGATATGTTAGAAATAATTATAATTTAATTTACTCTGTATGTTCAGAATATTAATAAGTAATTGCTTATCAAGAACGGATTAGCAAGAAAAACAAGCCTCCCCTCGACATCGATGTTAAAGTGCTACACGAATTCTACGGGGCAAAATATAGGTCAACTTTGCATATGGTTAAAATACAACCCGTGGAGGGGTATGATTAGAATAAGAGGGTTTAAAATAATTTCAAAATTATTATATTAAAGGCTTTCGGTTTTAAATGACCAACAAACGAACTTTTTTTATAAATAATTTTATGTGCAGTTTTTTAATTGTAAATCTGAGCGGTTTCTAAACTGTATTTTAATTTAAATATTAGGATAAAACTTTAGTTCTTGGTGCAACAAATGTTTCTTAACGCAAACTTTTTGTTGTTTCTTTTACTTATGACTTAAGTAAGAATTTTCCGTACATGAGCGCTGATAAACTATTATTATTATTAGAGTTATTAGCTCTGCGTGCTGATTAGTAAGCAATTTTTCTTTCTCTTTCTCACGCTTGTTTGCACTACCGAGGGCCAGGGTTGGCTCTAGTAGGTATACGCTCGAAGATCTCAACCGTTAATGCACTCGCTAGGGTCGTGCGTTAAATGTCTTCGAATATTAACCGCTTTTATTATAAATGGCGTATGCTTGGAAAAGGAGACGGGAGGATCTAGACTCCCTTACTTTTTAATACAATTTGAGTAATTTTGGAAAATAATTGACCCATAATAAACCCATATAACTTCATTAACCCTTAACCCGAGAGGTTGATAAATTTTACGCTATCCGTGAATATCGGTATTAAATACCGCTATTGTAGTTATTCCCGAAAATTACATAAAAAAACGACATATTATTTATTATTTTTAATGACTACTAAGAAACAAAAGTAAACAGTAAAAAACTAACAAAAATATAAACATGTTATGAACTAAAAATATTTTTAACGGTCTTCAGTAATGCAGTTTTTGCATACTTTACTTGCATGCTCCAGGCAAATTGGCTTCTGGCAGGTATAACACTTATAAAAAGTTTTCTTTTCTTTGGTATGGACACATCGCACAAGTTTTTTTACTTAAACGATCATCTGCCGATGTTGATGGGTTCACTTTTTTTATCTTCTTCAAAACGCTTCGTTGAGCGTCTGAATTTCCCCGGGAATTTTACGTTCTAACCTTTTTCGCAAAGAGGGTCACAAGTTTCATAGCTAGTTCTTCGATAAATTTTTGTCTTGATATAGGCTTTATCTCGATAATTTGAAATAAGGGAATAGGCATTCGTTGTTGATTTTCTATAAATCTGTAAAAAATTTCTAATGGCCATCGACGACATCTGACCTGGGAAAAATTGGAACATTTCATATCGAGGGTATCCACTCCACCTTTAGTGGCATTATAAAATGAATTTATTTCTGGAAGAGAGTTATCTGGATCTGTTTCTTTACTATGATGCATAGAAGAAACTAATATAACAGCTTTATTCTTCCGGAACCCGGGAAATTAATGTAAAGCTGTCCTTGGAGAAACCATATATAGTGGACTCAATGGTCTTCTGGGAGAAGGTAAAAACTCTGCAGGAATTTCGCGCTTATTTTTTTTCAGTGTGCCTGTGTAAGTTAGACCTTTCTTCCTTAACTCACGAAGCAATTCAATTGATGAAAACCAATTATCTGCCGTTATATTTCTGTTTGTCTTTTCCACTGGTTTTATTAGGCGCAGAACTGCTTGGGTAGGTTTTAGCAATGTTTTTTCTTCTGGGGATAACGTTTGGCCATCGCTGTCTTTCCCTACATAGATATAGGCATTGTAGAGATATGATATTTTAGCATCAGTAAGGCACAAAAGTTTGATACCGTACTTTGCCGGCTTATTCGGCATATACATTTTAAAAGAACATCCTCCTCGAAAGCTAATTAGCATCTCATCAATACACGTATTTGGGCCTAAATTAAAACATTTCTGAGAATTCTCAATGAAACTGTTAAAGATAAAAGATATGGCTGCAGTTGGATTTTCTAGACTACGAGTTCCCTTGTTTTAGCGTCATCAAATCGAAGACAAATAAGCAGATTTTCAAACCTTTTTAAAGACATTACAGCCCTGAATATTGGACGGCCGGTAGCTTTGTTTGAAAATAGTGATAGCATGTTTTCATGATTGGACCGATATATAGACGTAAATATCAGCAATCCCAAAAAGGCTCGGATTTCAATAAAGTCAGTGTCCTTGTAGTCTGTGGATTTGTTTTTATGAGTAGCTCTTACTTCTCTAAACTTCTCGTTAGTATGCAACACGATTTCATTTGTCATAGCTTCATCGAATAACAGATTCCAAATTTCTTCAATATTGGGTTTATTTCCCAAACTTCTTGCCGGTTCTTTAAGACTTGGCAATTTTATTACAATATTATGACGAGGAGTTTTAACGGCTGTATTTGGTTCCTTGGAATGCCATAAATATCCGTCCTTTCCCTCATAAGTAATATCTTCTTCGTCATTCATTCTATCGTCATCAGAGTGCGGCCTTCCAAGTTCTGGTTCATATCCTACTTCTTCATCATCAGAACCCTCCTGCTCAGAAGTTGAACTATGTCGGTCTTCTTCCATAGTTTGGTTTTCAGGTTGATTTTTATCGCCGGAGTCTACTATATCAGAAGATTCATACTGGTCTTCGTCAGATAATTCATCATTCCATTTTAAAACTGTGTCGGCATAGTTTTTGTCAAAGTACCTTACCCTTTTCGAGGTAGAATTATATTCTAAAACAAAAGAACTAAGTAAAAGTCGTTTTTGAAATCATAGCGCCTGCTCATCAAATATACAAAATCATTTTTAGCTATCTTCGGTGGACACAAAAATCGATAATTTTTCGACCTACACAATATTTCTACTTAGTTCGTTATGTAAAAGTAAGGTGTACCATATTTTATTATTATGTATAAAAAAACTTACCAATACCAATAATAAACAACACAAAAATTATTTTAAAAGTATATATAAAACTAACGGTACCCGAGACTATCGGTATCCACGACCGTGTGTACTTTTAGAAGTCCTCTAGTAAAAGCAAACTATTCAACTGAGAGTTCCATCACTTGTCCTGTCTGCCTGTACTATAGTGAAACGAAGATAGACGCAGGCACAAGGCAGCAGGGTTGTATTTGGAGATTTTATTAATATTTTAATTTTATGTAGCTGTGTGTGGTTAAGGGTTAAATTGTTAAACACAGTTGCCCTTCCTCCTCCTTTTGTAGTCAATATACGCCACTACTTCTTCTAGTTCCCTTTGTTGCTAAATAGCTATTAAAAACAATACTTAAAACAATTATCGCATGTTTTAAAAACCCTGTACAAAATAATTTATTAATTATTGGTAAACTAAGATTTTTATAGCTAAAAATTTTAGAATTTTTTTATGCAAATTCCAGCAGATAATATGAGCCTTTATGTGTTTCGTTGTCATTTATTCTGATGTTTTTCTGTATAATTGCAAAATGCTATATCTTTTACTTATTAGTGACACGACTATTCGATTAGCTGATCATAGAGTTTCGCACGCACGAAATTATTAATATTCTGTAACTAGAGACATAAACGATAACAACAGAAGTCTTACTAGACATTTAACAAATGCTAAGGAACAAACAGCTGTTATTTTGTCAACTGAGGAATACAATCAAATCCCGCAATTGCGCAGATTTTAAATATTACCGAATCCGGTATGGGGAAATTAAGGCATGCTCACGACGTCCTTGTCTAGGCCGTCCCGTCCTAGGGCCACAACTGCAGTACAAGATTGATTTTTGCGGTTGCAAACTGTAAAAAACCGTACAACATCAGCTAGGAATTTGCAAAATGTGAAAAGAGGAGCTTATCAAGTTAGGATCAGTGAAAAAACGGTTAAAAACAGATTAAGCAGATACGAATTAAGGCCAAGACTCTCACCAACAGGACTACGACTCACCAGGCAACATAGCAGACACAGATTAGTCTTCGCCAGAGAACATGTGAACTGGAGAGCAGCTGATTCGGGCTTGGCCTTGTTCATCGACAAGTCCAGATTTACTATCTCAACAAATGATCATCGTGTAAGGGTGTATACAAGACCTACAACTCGATTTATAAAAGACCACATTCATCAGTTGGATGCACACGGTGGAGGTGGTATTATGGTTTGGAGAGGAATAAACTTTGGTGGACGCACCGACCATCATATTGAACAACACGGTACTCTGAATGCTAAAAGATATATTACTGATATCCTTCAAGAGTATGTTATTGCTTTTGCCCTATTTGTAGGCGATAATTAAGGCATAATAATGCCCGTCCCCACACAGCACGCATTGTGACGGGGTTCTTGCGGGGCACCAATATTGATGTCATGGATTGACCAGCAGGGTCACCCGACCTAAATTCAATTAAACACATGTAAGATGCACTTGGAAGAACCATTAGATACACCGGAAACTTTGGGACAATTGTTTAATTCTCTTATAGAGAAATGGAATAGAATTTCCGAACAGTATGTTTAAAATTTAATTTTAAGTATGAAAAGACGCTGCAGGACAGTTGGGAGAGCTAATGGGGCTAATGCTGATTATTAATTTATGTTTTGTAGTGTCAAATTCGTTATGGCCGGACAGTTATTTTAATTTTCTTCTCTGGTTTTCCTGCAAAAAACACTACAAAATTTAAAGTTGGCTCTTTTTCTAATTTTGTGTTTATATGTAATTTTTATTTGCTAATTTAATATGGCCATTTAAGAAAATATGCGATACTTGTTTTAAGTGGTGTATAACAAAATATGAAAATAATTAAATAAAATATAACTACACCCACTGTTTAGAGCAGCCACAAATTAAAACTTTTAATTATAATTTAATTTACCCCCTGCTTGTTTAGAATACCAAGGCAATTGCTTTTCAAGAAAAGATTATTAGGTTAGCAGGGAAAATAAACCTCCCGTCCAATGATAAACCGCCTATTGATTATACTTACAATATTGACGGTGCCAGTGATTTAACCCTCAGGTTAAGAGGCTCAATTGGGATCCTTGGGACTATTAACTGACTGTCGTAATAATTGAATTTAATTAAGTGATAAAGGTAAATTAAAGTGTTCCATAGTGGGTTAAGACATAATATGTATTAAAATTAAAAACAGTTAGGAAAGTTTTAAAACTATCTAGTGACGGATTTGCTAATGAAGTACGAGAGGCCATATCCTATTTCATAGTCGAGGAAACGAAGAAATGATGGATGGTAAGATGGATTTGAATGCGGTTTTTTGCATTCGATTCATATGAACGTCTACAAACTTTGTGAACAAATTTAATTAATGGGAAATTAAAAGTTTGCAATTACAAAAAAATGTATAACTAGGTAAATAATGATGGAAATAGGCCCGAATTTGTTACTGGGGGGTTTTCGGAGGTCGCTGAACACGAATATCATATAACCAAGGGCCTACGAAGCACCTGGTGCGCGCTAACGATGGCGTAAAAGTCATCTTCTAAAGTTTTACGACAATTTCTCCTAATATCAGCCCAATTTTGTTACTCCGGACGTTTTCGAGATCGCTGAACACGAATATGACAATGACAAGGACCTGCGAAATACCTGGTACGCGCAAAGAATAGTGTAAACGTCGTCTTCTAAAGTTTTACGACAAATCCTCCTAATATCAGTCCAATTTTTTTACTCAAGAGGTTTTTGTTGTTGCCGAAGACGAATATGACATTGGCAAGGGCCTGCGGAATACCTGGTGCGGGCTAAGGATGGTGTAAACGTTGTCGTCTGGAGTTTTACGACAAATCCTACTAATATCAGCCCAATTTTGTTACTTGGGAGTTATCAAGGTCGCCGAACACGAATATGATAGTGACAAGGGCCTGCGGAGTACCTGGTGCGCGCTAAGAATGGCCTAAACGTCGTCTTTTGGAGTCTTACGACAAATCCTCCTAATATTAGCCCAATTTTATTATTCAGGAAGTTTTTGTAGTCGTTAAACATGAATCTAATATTGATAAGGGTCTGCGGAATACCTGGTGCGCGCTAAGAATGGTGTAAACGTCGTCTTCTGGAGTTTTATGACAAATCCTATTAATATCAGCCCAATTTTGATTCTCGCGGGGTTTTTGTGGTCGGTGGGGGGCTTGCGAAGTACCTGGTGCGCACTAAGAATGGTGTAAACGTCGTATTCCAGTACCCGGTAGTAGATCATGGCCTTCGAGGTACCCGGTGTCCGGATAGGTTGGTATTAATGTCGTCTTCTGGAATTTTGTAGTAATTCGTTAAAAGTTAAAAATTATAATTTCTGCTTATAGTTTTTATTTATCAAATTGTTTAAATAATATTTCAGTATAAAAAATAAAAATTTTTGAAAGTTGAATACATATTAAAAATAATTTATTCATTAATTTCACTGTTTTCTTCTATTTCTTCGATAACCCCCAAGTAACAAAATTGGGCTGATATTAGAAGGATTTGTCGTAAAATTTCAGAAGACGACGTTTACACCATTCTTAGCGCGCACCAGGTCTCCGCAGGCCCTTGCCAATGCCATATTCGTGTTCAGCAACAACAAAAACCTCTTGAGTAACGAAATTGGGCTGATATTAGGAGGATTTGTCGTAAAACTCCAGAAGACGACATATACACCATTCTTAGCGCGCGCCAGGTATTTCGCATGTCCTTGTCAATATCATATTCGTGTTTAGCGACCTTGAAAACCTCTCGAGTAACAAAATTGGGGTGATATTAGGAGAAATTGTCGTAAGACTCGAGAAGACGACTTTACGCCATCCTAAGCGCGCACCAGGTACTCAAGTAGGCCCTGATAATTTCATATTTGTGTTCAGCGTCCTCAAAAACCCCCGAGTAACAAATTCAGGATTTGTTTTATCATTATGTACCTAGTTATAAATTTTTTGTAATTGCAAACTTTTAAATGCATTTCGAAAATACCAGTTTTCCGTTGTACAAAGGCGGTTTTTCATTTCCCATTAATTAAATTTGTTTACAAAGTTTGTAGACGTTCATACGAATCGAATGAAAAAAAACCGCCTTCAAATCCATCTTACTGCACAAAAAATTCCTCGTAAGGCCTATTTTTGTGCTACGTTTTCTCGACTATCATACCTTAATACAAATGTGTTTTTCCAGGACTTTTGTCGCAACAAATGAAAAATTTTTGGTATTTTATTATTTGTAAAAAAGATCTGTTTTTGTATTTATTGAAATTGGTGTCTTCCAGTAAGTCTTTATTATTATTTTTTTAAATCTTTATAAGAGCCCACGTGGGCTTATATGGATCCTAAAAACTAGGAAACGTAAATGACGGGTTTTTAGATGTTAATTCCATTTTATCCCCCACTTTCGTTAACACTGACTTATGATTTTACATTTATTTAGTATTCTGCTTACCATAACATTTTTTTTAACTAAATATTGACCTTATCTTTTGGAAAATACGATACTAATAAAAGCTAATTTATTTTGAGCACGAGTTTTAACCATATTCTTCGACAACATAAAAAATATACCTTACTTTATAAAAGCCATTCCCCGGGGATTTCATGTCTAATCCAAGTGTTGTACAAAATTCCACAGAAAATAGAATTTCAAAATAAAAAAGCACCGGAAAGATTTTAATTTATTTTATGAAGTGACGGTATTAAAAGCGCCTTCCCGTAGGAATACTATTTTAGCTTAAGTCAATTCAATTTACGGAATATTTTGTCCATGTAAAAGTTTTTTAATTATGGAAGACAATCAGGTTTTAATTAATCAAATATAAAGCCGTTTTAAATGAAATCACTTATATTTTCAAGCTTATGCTAAAGTTTGATGGGGTTTTTTAATGAAAAGATTTATGACTTTTTTTTTAACCTGTTCTACACTCGAGCTAAACATTTATATATTAGGTAATTTTAATATAAAATAGCTTTTGGTGTCTTAACAGAGGAGTTGTTTCATTTTATTGGAGCTTTTTCAAGAGTTCATTAAATACCTAAGCGGAAAAGTTAAAAAAATCCCTTTAACGAATATGTACCTTAGAGCAAAATCCAGTGGCGGCTCTATGATTAAATTTTTTTATCTAAAAAATTAGACATGAGACCCACATCAAATATATACAAAAGCTATTGGCTTTAAAGAAAACACTTTGATAAAAAAAAAATCATTTTGGAATTTTTAAAACAAATTATTTTTTTTAGCGCTCCGAAAGAAAAATCTAAGTTTTAAAAGCAAACTTCTATATTTATTTTTTTGTAAATATGATCAAATTTTATTGTCAAACCCCGAATTTCACAAAATTATTAAGGTTTTCTTAACTACATAGAATGCTAAAAAACATTTTTCCGAATTTGGGGCTTAAAGATAAAATTTGAGCAAATTAAATAAAAAAGATTTTTTTTGCTAAAGTGTTCCTCTTAAGGCCAATAGCGTTTGGTATATATTTGGTGTGGGTCCCATGTCTAATTTTTTAAATTAAACATTTTGAAAATTCTAGTGCTACCACTGGCAAAACCATATTAAGTCTACTTTATACCAAAAAAATCGATTCAGTCTTATTACAAAACTTTTTAAAGATTCTTAGAAACAACTATTATTTCTAACTCATATTTTCAAAAAACATTTGATCTTAATAGAAAGTTCATAAAAAACTCAAGAAAAAATCAACTTTTGCTTCTCTGGTAAGAATTGTTTTTGTGTGACTTAATACGATTTATCCAAGGAACAAAAATGTTTAAATATATATATATATATATATATATATATATATATATATATATATATATATATATATATATATATATATATATATATATATATATATATATATATATATATATATATATTGTATATATATATTGTTTGAAAGACAAGGGGCCCCTACTATATGTTAACTCACTATAATTATCTATGTACTTATTTATAAAACAACACGACAATTTGACAATCGTCCGCTATTTGTGTAGCATTTTTTTGTTCAGTAAGAAACAACAAAGTAACACAATTTTCAGTTTTTAATTATAAATGTAGAAAAATTTAATTTAAGGTAAGAACACGTGTTTTTAAAAAATCCAACAATTAAAACCGAAATGGATATTTATCAAATTAGGAAAAACTTAAATTGTTCAGTGGTATAAAGGGGGTAATTTTTACAGCGGGTAAAAATATATTTGTGAGAAATATCCAATTGGCAACACCCTTTTTGCAATTACTACATTTCAAAATTATAAATAATTTCCAAAATACGGGTGCGTTTCTCCAAAACATAAATAACAAAAACGTTCAAGAAGTTAATGAGGAACGGGAAGCGAAAAATAATTTGTTGGATTAATTAATGAAAATCCATTTGTCAACACGTGCGCTTGCGGATGAGGTTGATTTAAGTACAAGAACGGTGAGGAGAATATAAAAAAAAATAAGTATCGTTCATACAAAGTTTAAAAACCCAAGAAATTTATCCTGAGGACAATATCAGAAGAATGGAGTTTTGTGAAAACATGATGAATAAGGCAAACGAAAGTGAAGATTTTATTCGAAACATTGTCTTTACTGATGAGTTTACATTTCCACTCCATGGTAGGCATAATCCCACTCACACCCGATATTGGTCTCAGGAAAATTTACATAGGTATTTTGAACTTAGAACTCAGCGTCCTCAGAAGGTAAATGTCTGGAGCGGTATTTATAGGGAACAGTATTGGGTCATACTTATTGATGGTAACTTAACTGGTCAAAAATATTTGGATCTTTTGCAACAGCAAATAGTTCCAGAAATTAGACGATTGGCAGGTCTTCGATTTAATGAAGTGTGGTTTCAACAAGATGGCTGTCCAGCACATAATACACGTTTGGTTTTGGACTATTTAAATAATACTTTTCCAAACCGTCTTAGAATAACATGTTTTCTTTCCTTAAAATCGAAACAATAATTTTATTATTGTTTTGATTCAAAAAAACTTTGATAAGCTATAGCGAATTTTATCTCCTACATGCGTAAATAATTATGAAAAACATGAAATACGGCAATACATCCCAACCGGCCCGTGGTTACAAAGTTACTGAAGATTGAACGAAAGCGCGTAGATTGGTCGGAAACCTCGGCTGCAGTGCTTAGAGGGTAATCGCAAATTGTCCGGGCCATTTATACCTAGAAAGGTGCCCCTGTCTGATAGACAGACATATTAAAAACTTTACTATAATAATTTAAAATATACATTCACAAACAAAACACGAAAATTATATATATTTTAATATATTATAAAATATATATATATATAATATATATATATAAAAATTATATATAAAATATATATATATATATATATATATATATATATATATATATATATATATATATATATATATATATATATATATATATATATAATATTTATATATATAAATAATGTAAAAAAAAAAGGTAAATAAAAATGAACCAATCGCAAAAAATAACTTAAAATAATAATATAAAAATAAAATAATATTTTTACATTTACCCTAAATTAACCAACAAAAACAAAATTAAGAGTAGGTACGAAACAAATTAAGGACCTAAAATTTTTTTTGAGTCTCAGCAAAGCCATCAAACATAAAACTTATTATCGGACGGTCTTTTTTTTTAAATTACTTTTTATTCGATACGATTTGTAAAAATATTTGTATGATGTTTATTTATTCTTTTAGTATCAAGTGTGATTTACAATAATAGTCCCATTAAATTAGATTTAAATATAAATAAAAAGGATGTGTTATAAAACTACATACCATCTTTATCATAGTGACTCCAGACTTCCATAAACTGATTGGCAGAGAGCTTTTTTAATTCTCTGGAATTCGGGTCCCGGTATTGTCTCATAAAGTTGGTAACCTTTTCCAGATTTATTTTCTTTTGGTGTTCTGCTTGACTCGTCATTTTTCTGTAACAAAAAAGTACAGGTTAAATTGAGGATCTAGCTAAATCATATTCGACGATTAATATAATCTATATAGGTACAGGGTGATTGATGAGGAAATGTCAATACTTCAGGTACGTAGTCAGGGTCCAAAAATAATAAATAAATAAAAGTCTATACAAATATGGGTTCGCAAGGCCTTCGTTTCCGAGATACAGGGTGTTCACCACAGAGCTGACATGTGCTTAGAAGTAAATGGTGGATTTTTTAAAAATTATTAAACCTAGCTTATGTTTTGGCGAACATAATTTAAGAACAATAATTTTAATGATATATAAATACATATTGTTTATTTATGCATTTTTTTATAATTTTTTTAAATTTTGCTATAATAAAATCAGATGCCTCGTATTTTTTTTAAATCCAAATATCTCGAAAACGGTTACTTATAAAAACTTTTAACAAGTATACCTTTTTGACGTAAACATAACAAAAAAAATATTTAATTTACTTAAAAATGTAATACAGGGCCGTACCAAAAAGTTGTGATTGTTCAAAAGTGTTAAAATACGTGTAGGTGGCTGCCCCTACAAGTAAGAGCCGTAATAAGATTAGATTCGAATCCATCATACCAAAAAACCCCGGATACCAATTTTTACTCCAATATTTACATTATCGTAGATTTTATTTAAAAAATAGAAAAATTAAATTTAAATTTTAACACCCTGTATTTCAAAAACGAAGGCCTTGCGGACCTATATTTGTATAGGCCTTTATGTTTTTTTGACTCTGACTACGTACCTGAAGTATTGACATTTCCTCATGAATCACCCTGTATAAAAGCAAAATATCACTCAACCTATGAAGATAAAATTTGACGCAAATATAGATTATGAGTGGGATACGTCAGCTAAAAGAGGCTTTTAGGAAACTCCCTTCTAAAGAAAGGTGTAAGTTTATATGGAACTTTGTCATTTCTGGACTCATATGAATATTATATGACAATTGGTTTGTGGGCCATTGATTACTATTGAAGACGATCTGTTTTAACAATTTTGAAATTATTTTCCTTGAGGTTTTAACATGGGGATGAAAAGTTTGTAGAGAAAAAACGTCATATTTATAGTTGTAATTAGGATTCTAATTAATGATTAAATAGAAAGGGGGTAGTATTTTTGGGAATTTTATCCTTTGAGGAGCAAAAGGGGAGATCAACGGACTTCGTCATGTTTGGACTATAAATATGATAACCTTCTATTATTTGTACATTTTTAACTAACATAAATTAAACTAAATCATTTATAAAAGCAATTTATATTAGAAAATCATAACATATGAAATAAAAATGCTCAATCGCAAGACGCGCTACGCCGCAGAATGTGTGACGGAGCACGTGTGAGGAGCACGAAGGGGTGTGATGTGACGCCACGGAGTGGGAGGGGAGAGCACATTATTAAATATGGCTACTCAAAAGGCCACACAAGTGAGGGTAGACGTCGTTGTCGTCTGTATCGAATGTAGGCAATTTTCGATACTTTGTGCTGCGTTGCTTCTTGATTTTTATTTAATCTCTTTGATTGTAATATTCTGCGAGTGGGAGAAAACACCACAGCCAAAATCATGTAGCCCATGCGGTCGAAACAACATTTAGGCTTTGTAGAGGCAATAAAAACAATGGAAAGCTGTTTCCTTTAGCAAGATTTGCCATGTCGTCATTGCAAAACATTTGGGGCTACCATAACTAAACATTAAATGAACAAGGTACATATTTTTTAAGACACAGAGCGTCCTTTAAAAAAAGCATCACATAAACTTTTTTTTTAATTTTAAATCAAAATGCCCTTAGCTATTGCTTTAATTCTGATAAAAAATCATGCAGACTCTCTCGCTAAAATAAAACCTGTTTATTATCTGTCAAAACTGACAATTTTCTTTTCAAAAATGTGTCAAAATTGCAACATTTGGATGAATTTTTAAAAGGCTTAGAAAAAGTTTTTTTAATGCAATTTTATGTCCGTACAAAAAAATCTGTCATTGCGTATGTTTTAGTTTTTTACAGCAGTTACTGATACCGTGACTTTTGTATTTTTATTGGCAACACTTTGGGATTTTTAGAGATGTGAACTATTTAACACAATATAATAACGGTTATTAATTGTAAAAGTAAAAAAGTTATTACAACTTTGCATCACTTTTGTTTAATATAAATATTATTTTGTTATCTTTTGATGATAGTGCGTCTGATATATAAGTACTTTGTCTTAAAACATATTAATTTAATACGAAGTAAAAATTTAATTAGCTGTGGTCAGTGGCGTAGGATATTTTATCTAAAAAGTGACATATGGGACCCACACCAAAAATATACCAGATTCTGTTGGCACTTTGGTAAGAACATTTTATTTGGGAATAAAAATGTAAGCTTCAAAAGCGAAATCTCTATTTATTTGTACTTTTTTTTGTACATTTGATAAAAATTTATCATTAGATTTCAAATTTTGCAAAAATATCTGCATTTTTCTCAAAATTAAAGGTATCTAAAATATTTGCATAAGAAACTTGTTAAGTCAAACATTTTAACTGGGTATGGTTTTTGGAAAAAACAGAAAATTTAGCAAAATTTGGGATCTGACAATAAAATTTAATTAAATTTACAGAAAAAAAGAAGATTCGCCTTTGAAACTTAGATTTTTCTCTGGTAGCGCTGCAAAAAAAAACATTTTTTTTTCGCAAATATCCAAAATAATTTTTCCTACCAAAGTTTTCTTTTTGTCCCAGCTTTTAGATAAAAAAATTTAAAAGTCCTGTTCCCAGAAGGTATGTGTCCAGTGCGCTGACAAATATTCATAACTGGAAACAGAATTGTACTGACTAGTCGTTTTATTTATTAAACAGTTTTAATCTAAA
This sequence comes from Listronotus oregonensis, assembly GCA_019359885.1. NCBI lineage: Eukaryota > Metazoa > Arthropoda > Insecta > Coleoptera > Curculionidae > Listronotus > Listronotus oregonensis. The sequence continues at coordinate 10,246 of JAHBCN010005051.1, read as the reverse complement.
TCAAAGCGTGTATACGCCTTTGCTCTAATCTTTCGTCAGATTCTCTGAGTGAAGTTAAATTGCTGAGAGTTTATCTCAGTCCTGGTTTCATTTGAAAAAGTTAACTTACCTTAGTTTTATACTGCCTAAAAACACTGGTAAATCAGCTATTTGACAAATTGTTTTACCGTAACTTTCCATAAATATTTGTGTCTATGTGAGGCATAGCACGGTTTAAGCTGATTTTTGTAATATGTATTTTTAGTTGGTGTTATGCATTGTATATTCAGTTTTAAATGTGAAATAAATGTTTATATTACATTTTTGTTTGCTTAAAATTAAAAAAACGACGCACGGTAGTAAGCCGGGACGGATTCCGGCCTGACGCACGCGGTGTGTATATTACACAAAACATTTCAGCGTGTTTTTTCGCTATCATAGCTTCGTTATCGTTCCACAAAAATATGAGATTTGGTAGTTAAATTCACATAAGTATTCTAGTCACCCGTGAAAAAATTGAAACAAACTTTACCGATACGTCGTATATTTTAGAATCGGTAAAATTTAAAACACATATGTTTTGGGTCAAAATTGTCTAGCATTAAAAGGAAGATTTTCCATTTTTTTAAAAAAGAAAACTAACAATTTTTTCTCAATTCTAAATAAAGTACATACCCCAAAAACCCCTTTTTTCTTTGGTATTAATGGTACTTACCTACCGGGGTTTAAAATTTAAAAATTCAATTAATTGCTTATATTTTCTTTCCCCTTTTTTGGCCACAACTTTGCTGTTATACTCTTTTTATTTGGCAATTTTTTACTGATTTGTATGTACTAATGAATGGTTTTTTTAATCAATCATTCTTTTTTTTATTTCTTTTTTCTGGGACTTTAAAATAACCATTTTTTATTATTTGTTAAAAAATTTCTGTATGATTTTATAAATAAATAGAAAAACCAAAAACCCAAAACTCTTTTAAATTTTTAAAAAAACAAATTAAATTTTAAAAAATTTTTTTTAAAAAAAAAAAACCTTTTAATTTTTAACCCAAAGGGGCCTTTTTTTTTTTTTTTTTAAATTTTTTAAATTACACTCAGCCTTTCTCAGATCTAAACTGAAAGTTTCAGAGGGGGGGTAATACCACAGCACCTAAACCTAGTAGGTCCTTTGTACTTCCTTTAGGGGGAGATTTTCTTTTTGTTGTTTGGGTTTAGTATAGTTAACGAGATCTTTTGTGGAATCTCCCTAATTCCCGGGTAATAAAGCCAGTTTGTCCCGATGAAATTCGTTGAAATGCGAATGTGAAAATGCGAAATCGCAAAGAATATGTTCCACGGTCTAATTTTTTTTTTGTTTACCCCCGGCCTCTGTTATATTTCTGTGTCATTTTAAACCCCATTGTCCTGTACCCGAGTGGCGTAGAAGCCCCTTAATATTCGGGGGAAATTCTTCGACATCGTAAGGCATCTCTTTGCTATTACTTTGTCTGGATAGCTTAGCAGTATTTTTATAAGGTAGTTCGTAGTTTCATCCCACCCCTTTTTTTTAAAAAACGATGGGAGTATAATTTTAAGGGGGTCTGTTATCCCTGCTTTTGTCAATCCCAAAGGTAAGGGCTGATCGACAAGCTTCCCCCCCGCCCCAAAACAAAACCCAGATATATCATTCCCTTGATCAGGTTAAGTTGACCGTATTTTAAGAGATATTAAAGAAGGATGGTAGGGTTTTGACAAGTCCTAAAGTAATGCGTGGTTCTTTAGGGTATAATGCTTGCCACTGTCTTTATAAATACAGATAGTATTGTTGGTAATGTTGGGCTTTAACCCCCGTAGCCGCTATGGTTTGGCCTCAGTTCGAATGGAAGCACGGTGGGTTCGGCAATTTTTCCGGCCGATTTTCAGGTTTAAAGTGGTTTTATCCCACACCTATACCCACCTTGAATTTTGAACCTCATCGTGTCGTGTAAAGGTTAATGTTTCTTTAGCCCTCGCCCTTTTTGATTTTGTTCCTTTTGTTTGATTGTGGGGGTTTGTTAAAAACCATCAGCTTTCTCATGTACCATGCAAAACCCAAAAGCAACAAAGAATATTTAAAATTTTAAATGGAAATTTAGGAATATTGTTTTAATATAAATAGATAAAGAAATGACTAACTTATGCCTAATAACACACCGCGCCAGCTAAAGGGGGAATCCATCTCATGCAAGTAACTGTCTTTTCCCATTTACTGTTGGACCATTAATTTTCTAAGACTTAGTTTACATAAAAGCCATTTCATTATTTGCTTTGTAATGATCACGTCAGCTATATTATTAATATTATTCTATTATTTCTATTTTAATTCATTCAATAAAAAAATTATATCGTATTATGGTAAATGTTTGTGTCATTGGAATTCAATAACTAATATAAAAAGCCCCTTTGAATAATGTTGCAAAAAAAGATCGTTAGAAGTCAAGGAAATGTTATGTAAACAAATATTTAATTGAATGACTAGCTGCTCCTTTATAATAATTAAATTATTTCCAGAGAAATTATCCATTTCATTTTAAAGTTATAATTGATTATAATTTTATTGTTTTATACGTACTAAATAACCATTTATTTATATTTTAATTATTAATTTTTAAAAAGGTTTTCTTAAATCATCACTGCCAAATAAGTTAAAACAACAACAGAAATAAAAACATATCACTTTTTATATTATACAGTAATTTTACGGGGTGCCCTGTATTGGCAAGTGATGCTGGTGATAACGGGATGGTAAAAAAAAAAAAACTCGACGCTTACAATGGTTTTTAAATTTTTCCCTTTTTTACTTTTAATTTATTGCTGTGTAAGAAATCAAAGTCAAAGTCAATCAAGTCGATAGGTACCCACACACAGCGATATTTTGCGCGACTGGTATGCGGCAGATAATTCTGTCTTTAATTTTTTATATTTGGAATGCACGTTAGTTCCGGGAAAAACAGACCCGGTGGGTAAAATATTTCGTCGGTAAAGGAACAGGTAGTCCTTAAGCTCGTCGTCTTATCTGATTTTAAAAATTTTCGGTAATGGGGACGAAATATTAACAGTTTATAGAGTTGTATAAGGAACGACCATGTTTGTGAAAAAAAATAGATTAATTTAATAATTTAAAAAGGCAGCATAGAATTAAAAAAACTTGTCCTTTTGCTCAATTCACATGCTAAAATACACATATTTTCCTCGTCCTGAAAGTCATGTCTTAACCCATTTTTTCCTTTTCTTTTCTATCATCCTTTTTTTCTATTTTTTTAAATTCATTAACCCATTAGAGCAATTTTTTCTCCATTTTAACCTTGCACATTCACGACTAAAGAGGTATTTAAACAGCTTAAAATCTAAGTCAAATACCCAGTATGTCAAAATATAAATATCTGCCAATAATTAAGAGACAGCGTAGGTTCAGGAACCGACGTTTGACAAATTGCGGACTAAGTATGTTCGTCTGTGGCATGACAAACCCGATCGTTAAAAGACAAGGTCGGCGGATCTAGTATGGCAAGGATCCCCCGTCGGTCGACCAGGTTGCTTCGTCTATGGGTTTTAAAGACTGCGTTTATTATTTTAATGTCCGACTGGTAATTATGAAAAAATAATATTATGTCAAAGTCAGTTAAATACGAATAACCTTTGGCGTTATTTTAAAAAAAATACAACCCCCTAATTAAAAAACAAATTTTCTTATTTCATTTTTTTTAAAAAAAACCAAAAGAAAATTTTTAAAAAAATTTTTAAAATAAAAGTACAATTTTCAATTCCACATTTCCATACCCCACCGCAGTTGCTGTGTTACTTGAAATAATACTTTTTCTAACTACAAGGGGAAATAGCCAATTTGAGCTTTTTTACAATCATCCACGTACCTCAGCTCTCGAAATACCTCCCCCGCATCAGAATGAACTGTGCCGCCGTACGTCTAAACAATGACCAGTGTACGCCTTTTGGGATCAGGTAAACCCAAATATGTAGCAATCTTAAAGGGTATATTTAAATGTATTTACTTATAGGCTGACAGTACATCGTTCATCACGATAGCAAAAAAACCTATCAATAGGTGCATTTTTTAAGGTCACAAAGACACATAGTCCGAATTAACTTTGTTGGCACATTTCCTGAAATTAAAAACCAAAAGCTCCTTGCTTGCCCATTTTTACTTTTGAATGTCAATAAATATATGCTGACCCATATCACGCACATCGGAAAACTTCATTTTCACAAGCTCTTTCTTCTACAACCCCCAATACCCCCTATCACTAATGCAACTTTATCTGCCAAATATTTTCAGTCGGCGTTCTTTTAAAAAAAGTTATAACTTGTTCGCGAGTCAGAACCTTGGACTTTTGTTTAAATTTCCCCCCAAGTTGCTTTAGGAACTGGCAGAGAAATCAATTTTTATTTTCTTATTTCTTATTAATATTAATTCTTTCGAAAACATTGAAAACTTGCCCAAAGGGAATTTAAATACGACTCGACAAATTTTGAAAATAAGCCATCAAAACGGTTTCGTCCACACGATCCACGCAGTGCCCGTCAGCCAGGCCTCAAAATGGAAATATTCTTCTCGTAAATCCACCTAGTTTTCTGGCACAAGCGATGCTCAGTTTTTTAGCAGCTTTCACTAAAATATCTTGAGGAGATGGGTATTTTCCACTACTTCGGAATTTTATGCCTCAATCGCAAAATTATTTTTATGTGCTGTCTTATTGACAAATAACTTACAACCATGGTTACCACAATGACGTTTCGACAACACACCATCGACCTAAAGCGTTATTATCCTTATAATATCCTTGATACCTTAATAACTAAAAAACATAACGTTGTCATTTTAATGAGATGGAGTGGATCCGATGGAACTGCATCAACTTGAGATCTGGTGGTAAACACTGGCAACTGGCAATCCATTTTCGATCGGATTCATCTGTGTTTACAAAAAATCCCAAGTGGATGCAGTTCATCGGTTTGACGGATCACATTGAAACGACACTTTATAAACGGGGTCAGTGGTCACATCTATTTTGCAGTTGTTTTACTTACATAAATGCAAAATAAAATAATACAAACACAGTTTTATTTAAATAGGCAGACAAACTTTTTTATTAAAAGTTCCGGGCAGGGCGCTTAAATTACTAAAATTACCAATTAAATATACCAGAAATAACAGCAGCAAAATATTATTTGTATAATCCGTTTTTAAATAAATTATTTTGGGGCAATGCCGCATAAATTCTTTATTTTAAATGTTTGACCTTGAACCCCCAAAAAAAATTTTCCTGCGGGCTATTTTTCTTTTTTGGAACTTCCAGACACCCCCTGAATTAATTTTCTGGGTAAGTGGCCAGTATTTGGTATTTAATCCGTACTCCAGAAATGCAAACATTCAAATTTTTTAAAAGCCTAAAACTGCAGTAATAGGCATATCATGTTCTTGATATAAGTCGTACTATTTGTAGATTTGACGGTAGTATGAGTTTGTTCAAACCCCGCAAAAATCCATTTATTGTGGCCAAAAGGGAAAGCCCAGTCAAATAAATCACTTGTTTTTTTTGACTGGGCCTGGCAGAAACCTTCGGTGGACAGGAGATTAAAAATAAGTGTCACAAAACAAGTATAAAGTGCAACAAGGTCACCATTTGAAATAAATTAAATTCAGCTTGGTTATTTATTTCGATATAAAATTTTTTAGAAAATCCCGAGTAAAGTACGGTTGATGTATTGGTGGGAGACAGAAATATGTTTCAATTTATTAAAAAACCGTGCACGTTTTACCTATTTCTTTTTGCAGTAGCCAGAATATAAACGTTGCTTGTTTCTGTCTTTATTTTTTATTTGGTTGATCCCACAGAATTAGGAAAATGTAATTAAATAAGCGGTACTGATTCCCCATAATTCACCCACTGATTGACACTTACATACCCATATACATATAATTATATTAAAAGCCCTATAAGAATTGAGATTTGGAAGTGTATTTTTTGGTACAGAATAAATCTGCCCAAAAATTCATAAATTCACATTTAAAAAAATATATGTTTACATTCTTTATTATTTTTTTTTAATTTAATTATTCTAATGCCAACTGGTAACAGTTATAAAAAATTTTTGGGCCAAAATATGTAAAAAAACTTTAATTTATATCTCAATTTTTGAATCTAAAGGTTCCTTTTTAGTTTTACTTTTAGGTTCATGTTGGTGATTTCATATTTTTTAAAATTTTTCTTTCTTTATGAAAATAAGAACATGCATCTAGAATATACAAGGGATCTTAAATAATATTTCTTCGTTGAAAAAAGATAAGTATATAACTTTTTTATAGATAATTTTTAAAATAAAATTTTGTATAATATTTAATTGTTTTAAGGCACTATTGTACAAACCACCCCAAACAATAATTCTAAAGGGTTTTCCAATAAGAGGTGTTATTTTGATATTCAAAGAAAAATGCCATTTTTTAAGATAAATGATCGGATATTTATTACATTATAAAGAGGAAGGTATGCCGTTAATAATTGAAAATAACACTGTCAAATGACCACCACGAGCACGCTTTACAGGACCATATCCTTTTCGCGAAATATTCCATAACCAAATCGCAAAGTGGCTGCCCGTGTCCTCGATAGCCTTACGACTTCCATCTTTGAGGTCTTGAATTGACGCTGGGCTGTTGGCGCAGATCTTCTCTTCACGGGCCCCAAAAGGAAGAAGTTGCAGCAGTAAGCGATCATATTAAGATCTTGGTGGCCAATTGTCATCATCTCTGCGAGAAATACAGGGAAACTCTTTCCCGTAAAAATCAACAATGGTTTCGTTGCTTGTGTGGCACGTAGCGCCGTCTTGTTGAAAGTAAACGTTGTCCAGATCAATACCATCCAATTTACCTGCCACACAAGCAACGAAACCATTGATTTTACGGGAAAAGTTTCCCGCCCCTCTCGAAGAGGTGATCTCAATTGGCCACCAAGATTCGTGGTGGATCCTTTTGGGGCACGTGAAAGAAAAGTTCTACGCCAACAGCCCAGCGTCGATTCAAGACCTCAAAGATGAAATTCGTGAAGGCTATCGAGGACATAGGGCAGCCACTTTATGATTTGGTTACGGAAAATTTCATGAAAAGGATATGGTCCTGTAGGCGTGCTCGTGGTGGTCATTTGGCTGATGTTATTTTCCATTAATAACGGCATACCTTCCTCTTTATAATGGTATAAATATCCGATCATTTATTTTAAAAAATGGCATTTTTCTTAAATTATTAAAATAACACCTCTTATTGGAAAACCCTTAATATTAAAAGACTTAACCAGCGCCCTATATATCATCAGTAGCAGATTTGTAGAGAACATTTTTCGATAGATAAAATGTATGTATACATTTTCTTATATTATGTTTTTAATTTCAAAATATTTGCTCCCCATTTGAAGTGTTCATCAATTATTAAGCCCAAATATTTTGTACTTGAGACCTCTTTACTGGATTTTCAAAATTATTTACAGTGATACTGGTAAAAAAATTAGGACGACCAGCCAGATGTTATAGAAAAGCTATGTAATTTCTTTTATTTTAATATAGTGTTAGCTTGTGATAGTCCAACCAGTTTTTAACCATAACCAAACCCAACTGCACTAGCACTTTTACTCATTCCAACTATCTATCAGCCGAAAAGAGCAAACCGTGTCATCAGCATATAATATTATTCTGCCATTTATATCAAGACTAGCCAGATAATTAATATAGGTTATAAATAAAACTGGCCCAAGGACTGTTCCTCAGGAACCCCTATTTTAATGTCCATGTATAAGTCTCAAATCTTGACTACCTGTTGGTCAGTTAAATATGATCTTAAAGATATTCAGCACAGCACCCCAAACTCTACAGTTGTCGAGTGTACTAAGGAGCTTATTATGAGGTATTGTGTCAAACGCCTTTGCCAAATCAAGAAACACAGCAATGCATTTCTTTCCAGCATTAAGGCTGGTAGAAGTTAATTGGCTGATAACCTTACTCAAAGCATCACACGTACCAATTCCATCACCCACAAATCCAAATTGGCTGTCTGACAAAATATTATTTTCTTTGTAAAAGAGCCTTTCTTTAAGACATTTTTCAAAGATCATTTCAAAGTTGTTCGTTACACTTATTGGTCTAAAATTGTTAATATCGTTCTTACTTCCTGCCTTATGGATCAGACTAATCACGTTGTTTTAAACTGGATTGGTAAAATTCCAGTTCTAAAGATTTGGTTAATGATATGTGGGAGTGGTTTAAGAACAGATAAATAAAAGAAATTTATGGTTTCTGCGGATACTCCATCAATTCTTGGTGCACTGCTAATTTTTAGTATTTAATAGTAATTTAATACGTTATCCTGGCATATATAAATGTTTATATCGAGCTTTGTCATTTCTGGACATAAAAGTATTAAAATAGGTATGTAAGCTATTGATTACGACTTAAAATATCTGTTTTAACATTTTTAAAATAATAATCCTAAAAACGTTTTTAAATTGGAATAAAAATTTCTATAGAAAAGTCATTTTTCAAGTTGTAGATAAATGAAAGTTAGTAATTGCTTGTATAACCCAGAAAATAGTAGACGCCAGTGAGGATTTTAGAAGCTCTTGATAAAGGGGTAAAGCATGGGATACAATTTGAATAGGACTGTCATTCCTGGACTTAAAAGTATGACAAAAATTGGTTTATAAGTAGGGGCTCGATTTCGGAACGAGCTCTATTCCCTATACGTTTTTTATAACTAGTAAATTCATTGGCGTGCGTATTAAGGATATATTAATTATAACTAAATTTAAAAATATGAAATAAAAACATAACAGAAGTGTTTCACAATTTATTTGCATTACATGATATAACTAACGTCTTTTTAAAGTTGGTTTCGGTAAAATTGGTTCTTTTTATAATTTAAAATATCTCTAAGTCTAAAAGCTTCTTTCGACCTCACAGCTTGTAACTAGAGTAAATCGAAAATTATTTTACAAGTCAGTTCTTTTATTTTGTAGTGCCTCAGAAATATGTTTTTTTTTTCTAAAAATTCTGGATTTCTTTCCAAGTTTTTTTTTACATACAATTTTAATGCCACCAATTTTTTGGGAACAGATTTAACTTGTTATAGTAATTTGAAATACATGAAATAAAGAAAACTAGGTGGGCATTTTGTTTTTATAACTGTTGACTGGAAGATATCCAAAATTTTAAAAAAAAAATTTTAAATCAGATTTAACATTTGGTGCATTTTTTAACTTCTCTACTTTTTTTACACTTTTAAAAAAAACATCTTGTAAACTGTCGATAATATTTTTTCCACATTGTAATTTATATGGTAATCGAGTATGTTAACTGCTGATAAAACCATATTCCCTACCTTTTTTAAAAGCAGATTGTGGGGGTAATGCGACATTAATACAATTTTTAAAAATTTCGTAATACGCGCAGGTGACTTAAGAAAAAAAATTTAAAATTTTCGATAACTAAAGTATCAATAAGTGGGGGAAAAATTTTTTACCATTTTGAATTCTATGTAGGGCATGAGCCAAAAAAGTCATATTAAGAATTTGGGGGGAAAAAAATTTTTTTTAAATTCCCCCCCCGCATTCAGCATATATATCAGCACTATCCAAAAAAAAAAAAACGCCACTTTTCTAAATACTAGGGGGGACAGTAGTAAATAATACTTTTTCTACAAATTTTTTTTATTGGCAAACTATTGATTTTAGAAAGAAATTTACTGTTAATTAAATATAAGTTTCCAGGTTCGTGATAATTAAAGTTGCAACTATTATATTAGCAACATATCTTTCCTTTATATCAGTGGTTTTATCGACACTAAACCATAACTTTTTTCCCCTTTCCCGATTGTGTCGTATTTTGTCCATAGTTTTTAAATAGACCTTATCAACATAGTTTTATGCAGAGTTGATTCGTGTGGTATTTTCTGTGGGTATTTTTACAAAAAAGTCCTCGTGGACCGATAATTTATTTTATGAAAAAGAATATCAACTGCAAAAAATTTTAAAAACATGCAGAAGTCTGCGTTTGATACATAAGTTTCGTTCTGTGATTTGGGTGCCCCCGAAAAACTTTGCATATTTTCTAAATGTTGTGGGCCTTTTAAAATGTCGCTCAATTTAATATGGTTTCTACAAATAAATTCAAAATTAAAAATTCTGCACCAAACTTCAACTGCACCTTTTTTTTAAGCCAATTAATAACCTATTTTAAAACCAAGGGA
>JAHBCN010005050.1:5000-58288 GCA_019359885.1 Listronotus oregonensis | reverse complement strand
GGAATCGTAAACTTTACTCCAGAGAGGAATAGCCGCCTTTTTCACAGGCAGACCCTGGAGTAGTTGTTTGTATTATTATTTACTGTAGTTTTATTCCAGAGAGGAATAGCCGCCTTGTTTCCACAGACAGGCCCTGGAATATTTTTTATTATTTTATTTCAGGGAAGCCGGCCGCCTGGTACTAACAGGCAGGCCAGAGTTAAAATTTTATTTTTCAGGGGAAACAAAAAAGCTGCCTATTGCACGCCGGTGGCTGGCCTTTTGTTTCCAGTGTTAGAAGATCCGGGATAACGGGAAGAATTTAACATTTTGTGTATTCATTTTTGTTTGCGGTTTTTATTCAGAGAATACCAAGGACTACCCGGGTCCAGATTGGTGTTAATTCAAGGGAAATAAAGTAAGGGATTAGCTAGTAAAACACTGAAGCGGTACCAGGGATAAATCCGTGATAAAAATGGAATTTTTATTAATTTTAATTTTAAGTTTTTATTTTTATGGATCCCGCAGCACCACGGCCCGGGTAAAGTTTAGAAGGAAGAGGGGGTATCAGAGAACAACCCTGCCAAGAACCACGACGGTTCCTCGCCGGTATAACAGGGATAAAACCGGAAACCCAGGAAGATACCCCGAAGACCGAACTTATTTAATTTTTTTCTTAAGGTCATCCCCGGAGCACCAGGCCCGGGATTACTCTTAAATGATAGAGGAGGTACCTAGGAACCTCCTGTAAAAATCCCGAAGGTGGTACCAACCGGTATTACCGGGATAAAACGGAAAGACGCCGGACGCGAATTCTGCAATTAACATTTACACCATTAATTTGACATTTTTGAGGGATACCCCCGAGTACCAGCACCCAACTTGGTACCAGTAGTTAGGGAAAGGTTCCAGGAACCGCCCTGAGAAATGACAAGGATGGTACTCACCGGTAGTACCGGGAAATTTAGGAAAGTAAAGAAGATGAGACGTACACCGACTAATACTGTACATAAAGGACCTGTAAAAGATACCACAGAACCAGATCCAGGTTCCACTGCTCTCTCCGGTAATGTCGGGCCGGGCTCAGACAGTGCGGACGGATCCAATCTTCATCGGGTGGAAATCAAAGGAGTCCTGCTTTCATCCCGAGAGCTAGCCGGAGGAAATGCAAGGATTCGTAGGATCAGCAGTGGCGATGGGTTCGGCCGAGAAGATCCGTTGATTTCCCTACACGCCCATAAGTCTAGGGAGCCTAATAGAACCAATTTATCTTACCATTATGGAGACTTACCACAGACTAGGGATGGTTTGGTACCATTCCCCAGTTCCTCCTTCCCCCAGTGTACCCCGATGGAGACAATGTCAATGACTAACGGTACTTATTTGTTTCCGGAATTTTGAAAAGAATAGTGTAAGTAAATTAATGTTAAGGTTTGCCAGTGCCAGAAAAAGTAAGTACCTGCCTATTTGTTACACATAATTTTATTTTATATTGTAACAATATTATATTTGTTATGTTTGCGTGTAGTATGTACATATGAAAGAAACATTAAATACTGAAGAGAGGCATTATTCGATACTTTTATAAAAAAAAAAAAAGAAAAGACGACAAAGATTGAACTTTTAGTACTTTTTCTTATTAAATGGTTTATTTACCCGACTATGGGAGAGATATATGATTGACCTGCATTTTTGGACATATTTCAGTGCTCTCGTCGCACACAGGCGAAAATCGGGGAAAAGCCGGCCATAAATAGTAGTAGTGCTGATATGAATCACAAACATGTTTAATCGTAAGAAAATGTTAAAACTAAGATAACACGTTCATTTAAACATTTTTTAAAGTCCCCCCCTCCCCTTGAGTTCATTTATTGCATTACATAAGCGCTGTGTAAGTACCTATTTCCTTAAAAAAATAAAACTCTATGAAAAATGTTACTATTATTATTAGACTGTTATTATTTTAATAATTTAAGCAGTTAAGAGTTTAAAATTCATAATAAGAGCGTTTATTTCAGCTCGAATTGAAGTTGGATTGAGGCACTTAACAGAGAGAGAGAGGTAAACCATTTTAACAGAATTGTAGGATTGAGATAGTTAATCCTGCATTTTTTCCAAATTGACTTGCCTTTGTCACTGTTGAGTGCCTCAATCCGATTTCATTGTAATAAACGCTTTTTACTGAAAATTTTGAAATAAAATCCAAAATGACAAGACTTTTGATATACCTGAGGTTAATAAAATTGCTTATTATAAATTAAATAAAGTTGTGATTTGTTTGTTTTTGTTCTATTTAATTTTATAACTAACTTTTGTGTGTAAAAATAAGAGCAATTTAAAATACATGTTAAGAGTAATATATTTAAGTATATAAAGTATATACAGACCTCACTTAACAATAACTTTGTAATAATAATAAAGCCTAACCTATCTTAATAATTAAAATCAATCAATATATTCACTATCACTTTCATCAGCAGAAACTGTTGATTCATCAAAAAATGCCAAAACTTTTGAAGGGTACTGTTTAAGCTTTTTAGCAGATGCTTTTTTCATATTGGAGATTAAAGGATCAGAAGATATTAAAAGATTACAAAATATATCCTCCATGTTTTGTTTTCTTGAAAACTTCCGTGCATGAAATTCTCTGAATCTTTTAATATCTTTGTTTCTTGATTCCTGGGCTTCCTCGCCAAGTTTCCCAATTGGAACCATAAAATATGATATTATATCAGAACTGTGCATTAAGATTTTATGGACGGAAGTTGGCATATTGTACCACGGATACAATTCTACAAATTTTCTGGCCGTCTCATGACAGTAGTCCTTAAAACTATCAATTTTTATATGAAAACCACTAGAAATTGTTAATAAAATTACTCTGAATCTAAATATCAAATCTTGATCAATGCCTGTAATTTCCGAAGATTTAGCAGCATTCTCAAAAAAAACGGCGAGCAGTGTTGCCGTCATTAGTACTTCCAAAACCAGGTTTTGGTCTATCAACCAATAGTCCCATTTCTTTAAAAAATAAGTCTTGGATTCGTTTTTTGGCATTTGCAAGTTTTCTTTGTTTTCCTGGCCTCGCGCTTGCCATTGCTTAAATTCCATCTTATAAGATAGATGCAGCAAACACTCAAAAAAACGAATCCAAGCATGTAAAGATGACAAACCAAATTGATATCTAGATTCGTCAGTAATTTCCTGTTTTAAAATCTTCTCGATATTGTTAAAATCTTTGGATGTTAGATTACACAAATAGCATCTCTGAGTTGAAGTATTTTCAGTTACAGCATTACACAATTTGCCATCTATCATTGTAAAATATAAAATGTATTTTAAAAATACATCGTTTCCTTGAATATCAAGTTGGTTGCAAATCTGAAATTTGTTGGTCAAAATATTGCTTTTCTCTCACTGATAGCTCTGTTGTTTCGTGCCTAAACTGGACTCTAAGCGGTCTACAGAATCGTGTGGAGGAAGGTCTGGGATTTTCCCAGATTACAAACTTATCTTTTGATTTCGGGTCCCCGTTAATGAGCTGGATTGGCACCATCGATGTTAAAAAGATATTAGCATCTGAAATATTGGACTCTACAAACTGCTGTTTGTAGAGTCCAAACTCACCCCAGAACTCCCGTCACACCCCCATTTGCAAATTAAATGTAAATTATTATAATTTTCTTGGTTTAAAGAATTTAAAACTTCTTTTAGGGACTCAAATAACCTTAAAGATGTATGATCCAGCAAACTTTGAAGAGGCACTTCAGCTACATCTTCATGCAGAAATGTTTAGGTTTTCTGGGTAGCATCTTTTTTTCGCGGCAGTTACGGACTCATAATTAGGATAAAGAGTTGACTTATGGCTTTTTGCCGAAATTCTTATTAGATTATATTGAAATTTTGTCAATCTACCCTCTACAAAAAGCGATAAGGCTTCGTCCGCTGCAAATGGTATTTCACATTCTTTTTGAAGAGATTTTTTATATTTTGATGCACGGATTGGTTTTGAGAATGCAACATTATTTAACACATCTGCTTCATCCAGTTTACCTTCGGACCTAAACTTCATTTGAGCAGCAAATGTTATTTCTTCCGGGCTTCGATCTGCTCGCAACGGTTCAGTTCTTCTTCTTTTTGATCGTTCACTCAAATCTAAAAATCCAGTGAATGGCCTCCCTCTACTCGATGAAGTTGTATCCTGCATTTCGGCTGATTGAGCTTCATTCATTGACGAAGAAAACTCCAACTCAATATTTAACCAATCTCGATTTTTATTTTCAAATGCAGTTTTATTTCTTGATGCTGTTGACCATTTTGTGTCATATTTCTCGATGAATTTATATAAGACTTTTGAAGACTCTTCTGACAAGCGTTCAACTCGCATGGTACAGGTCACTTTTTCTGCCAAATAACGACACTGCTCCATTCTTTCCTTGGACTGACAAATTCTTAACCAATTGACAAGTTGGCTTCTTTTAAACAAAGCAGATTTTGTTGCAGACCCTGAAAAAATAAGTTGTAATTTTGTTAATTATTTTATTACTAGCAATAGCCTATGTTCATCGGGGATAATGTAGGATTCTAATGGTAAAGAATTTTTTAAATCGATCCAGTAGTTTCGGAGCCTATTCAATTCAAACAAACAATCAAATCTTTCCTCTTTATAATATTTGTACAGATTATACTTTGCAATCAATGGTACTTCAAATTACATTAGAAAAATCTTTCAAAATTGAGACCGTAGCTTGAAGAATTGAATGTTAATTCTAAAAAACTACATTATCAATAGCTGTTTGGATTATAATTTATATTTTGAAACTACATGAATGATTGTTAAAACTGTTTCTTTAATTCTTAGTTCAATGTAATTAAAACAATATATTTTAATAAGATTTCGCCATTTAAAATTGGTCGCCATATTGAATTTTAAACCCATATGGCAATTTTTTTATTTCTCTATTTAATTTTCTATAAAATAATGTTTTATTTTATAAAAATTGATTTATTCTTTAAGTTAGTAAGAGAAAATTATTTGTTGCGTTTGGGACCTACATTTTATACGAATTTGGACCCACACCATAAATCTTTAAAAATATTTTCTCGTCAAGATCGCAAATTATCGCAGCAACTTAAGATGGGATCTTACAAAGGACTTATTAAACAATAATTTAAAGCTAATTTAAATGCGGGAAATTACGGGAAATCATACTTTTACTTTAGCAAAAAGTGAAAAATTGAAATTAAAAAAAAAATTAATTGTTAAATTTTCAGAACACCAGTATAAAAAAACGTAAAGAAATATTTTAAATAAATATTATTTTTAATATTCTACTTACCACCAGCAATAGGCTCCATAGTTACTTTACAAAATTTTTACCCACACTTTGCCGAAAAACTGAATATAGATTACTAATTTTCACAGGCGCTTTTGAATCACAATGAAATAGTCTCCACGAACATCAGCTTTCAACTAAAATAATTCTGCAAGTGACAAGACTAAAAATAAAAGGGTGATTGTTTATTATACCCAGGTAACTAGATAATGAAATTATACTCAGAATAGGCCTTAATTGCGAAGTTGGTATTTCCGATTTATGGCCGGGTTTTCCCCGAATTTCGCTTGTGTGCGTCGTTGCTAATGCTAAATGACTTTCATAAATTGTACGTGTCTTTATGTACCACTCGCAACGTACATCAAAGTAATAAATAAATCATTAAAATTGCGGCGTTTTGATGTCAATATATTCTTTAAAAGTATTTCTCCTCGCTTTTTCACAAATGTATTAAAATATTATTAATTTAAAAAATGTTTAATATTACATTAAAATAGGTTTAGCCGTTTTGTGAAAACCTCTAGCGATTTATTGCTTTTAATAATTAAAATCGGTTTTGCCGCTTGCATTGTGTTCTTTTCGTTGCAATAATTAATTACTCTTATCTATTCTGTTAAAATAGCCATATCCTGTTAAAATTGCCCTATGATTATTAAAATAGACATTTTTTTCTTTACAAGTAGGTAACTGATACAATAAATGGCCAAATCTAAAAAGAAATGTCGGCAGTACAGTGCTAATTATTTAAAATTTGCCATATGCCTTTTCTACAATAATGTTTTGAGCAATGGCTCTATGAAACTATCGAAGATCATCCAAGAAGGGGTCGTCCGAATAAAATAGGTAAGGATTCAAAATATTATTAAACCTTAAAGAAAAAATGTGAAAAGATACCCACCGTGCAAAGTATGTTTGCTTGCGGGTGTCTTACAATATCTCATTGCTTACAGCGGAATCTGAAAAACCGCACACCATCGGAGAACCGTTAATTTTACCCGTGCCGAAGAGGTTTTAAAAACTGTTCTGCACAAACCTTCATTTGACGTACTTAAAAGAATTCCTTAAATACACTGTACAAAGACGTATTGATGAAATAAGCTTTAATATTGAAAGCTTCTTATATAATTATCTGCAAACAACTCATTTTTCTATTTAATTGGGCAAGTCAACTTTACCTGCAAATAAACCATTATTATTGGCATAAGATCGATTTGTCGCGAAAACTTTGGAGGTGTCATTTTTTTTTAAGGAATAATCAATTCCGTTTACAAACATAATTTCGGTGGCAACAGATGAAGCTTCTTCCATGTTCGGGCGATATCGTGCTCTTAAAAGCCATCCTAAAAGAATTTGATCAGGAGTAAATGAAATTCACTGTGTTATTCACCGACATCTGGTAGCGAAACATTTAAGTGATAGATTGCACCAATCTCTTCAATTTGTGATTTAAGCAGTTAACAAAATAAGAAGCAATGCGTTAAAAACCCGTTTATTTGCACAATTGTGCAAAGAAACGGGTACAGGTTTAGCAAGATTTTACTCACTTTCTGAATCAGTTTTAGAGTTTCTAAAAAGTAAAGATTCAGATTTAATAAAAAACCCGATCAAATTAAAAGCAGACATCGCGTGTTTGACAGAGTTGTTCAAAAAATGTAATGACATTAACTTGCAGTTAGAAGGGGAAAGCCTAAATTGATTAAAAACACAGGGTGTAATTTAGACTTTTCTTGAAGTACTGAAATTTAAAAAGCAAAATATTAGTCGGCACGAATTTTTTTAGTTTCCAAAACTGTGACAGGCAGAATGTCTTGATGAGGATATTCAGACATACGTTCAACATTTAAATGCCCTCCATGAAGACTTCAAAAATAGATTTGATGACATTGTGACGATGGAAATACTACCAACTCGAGAACCAGTGAAAAGCTGCAGGCAGAAATACTCGATACTGGGCTGTGGAAAATTGTGAGAGAATTTTTAATAGCGTTTCCCTTGTCATACCTTGTCGAAAAAAGTTTTAGTGTCGTTACAAACCTATTAACAAAAAATGGAGCAGAGTGAACATCGCAGAACGGGGAGATTTGTGGTTATACCTTACAAAACTGATAATTTGCTGTCAATCCATCAAGTACTTCCATCCGGCCCATTAAAATTATGACTTTTTTTTTAATTTTGATTTGCATTGTTGAAGTTACGGTACGTTATTAACGTTTAATTTAATTTTATTAAGTGTGCAATCATACTATTTTAATAAATAGAACACAAGAAAATATACTGTTTCTCTTTTTATTTTATCACTTCGAATTTAGGGTTGGAACTCAGCCGCGACGCAAATTTTCATCATTAGATCCAATCTTTACATTTTTTGAAGAGTTTTAGAAATATAGTAGAAATGTAGCAGCAGGGAGTCTGGCCATTCTTAATGCCTGGTTCATATCCGGATTACGTAAACCTTCAATGATACTACCTATCGCTAATTCTTGTTTTTTTTTTCTGGGTAGGCTGGATAAGTAAGGTTAATTAGCCGTACGACATCTGCTTCATACTTTTGAAGAATTTCATTGTATCTTTGTCCTCGTCCTTGGAGCTGCCCTTATAAACTTTCTGTAAGTGTGCTTCACCGTATCTCATTTCCAGAAATTTAATACACCCACGGTACATTAGTACTTATTCTTAGCCTTCGTGAACTGTCCCAAGATAAAAAAAAAATCCATGGACATCACAATGGATTCATGGTAACATTGCTTTGCTCTGGGAATATTTCTTAACACCCTAATGGCTTCACCTCGAATAGCAAGTACCAGAGCTTGTGCCTTTTCTGTCGAACTTCAATTGTTACCGTTGGCAACAGCATTAAACTATTAAAGATACGTAACCCACGGTATCTTTTCATCAAAAATTGGTGGTTTAGTAACAGTTGTTGCGGTGCCACTTTCTAAATCGACGCTATTTCTTTGAATTTGCCGCTATAAATGTCAGTCTGTCGCATGTTTTCTACATCTTCTTTAACACCTTCTTAACATCGGCTTTGATGAAAATTTCCCTTTAGAGTTTCTCAAATCTTCACCATCTCTTTTTTAGCTCGTTTCCTTTCTTCTTGCCTTTTTTAAATGTTTTTCTGGATTTTCTAGATCTGTTGTCTCGTTTCGGCTTAACTGATTTTAATTTTATGTTTCATTTCTTTTTGACTGATCTTGATTTCTTACTGAATTATCTTTATTTCTTCTTGGTTGGTCCTAATTTCTTTGATTCATTTTCAGATCTTCCATCAATTGCTTTAGTAGTGCACTTAAGTCCACCATAACTGCTGTTTGCTGTCTGGTCCCAACAGGCATTCAAATATTCTTTTTAACCACTTCGGCTTCCTCGTGGATCTTGTTCCGCTTCTAACACCAAATGTTCCTTAATACCTTGTATAAAAATACGTATCGTCGTTTTACACCTTTTTATTAGCAGGTCATGTTAACCAAACGTTACTATGGTAACGACAATGAAGCGTCGCTATGCTAACTGTTTAATAACTCTGTCATCAACTATACGGTTCGAAAGTCGATTTAACACTGCCCTCTCCGGAGTTTCCTATCGCCTTTTATGGTAACGTGGAAAAAAATAAAAAAGGCTGAACTGAGCTAAAAGAGTTATTTTAATTGAAAATGCAAGAAAAATGAAAAATGGATGACTCTAGCGCCCTCGGGTCACTTCACAATGAACTTCGGAACAAAAAACTAAGGTAATTTATTTTCAATAAATTAGTAACCTAAATTAATTAATTTTATCTTCTTGTATTTCTAAAAACTAATCACAAATTTTAAAAGTTTGTAACAATTCTTTACTTAGAGCATTCGTTATTAAGGTAAGATGTGTATCTGATCTGATATACAGGGTGAAACATATTTGAATGTCATCAATGGGCTCTCGTAAATGGTAAAAATTACCGCCAAGTTACAAGGGTGCCAATTGTAATGCTTAGTTTATAAATTTTAAATACTTTAGTAAAAAATATAATTGTGTTTCGAATTTTTACTTTTTCTGACTTTATTTTTCCAGTTATACAAAGACAGAACACGCTTATAAAGTAATCATATTTTTTTCCCAATACAGACTAAGATTTTTTATAACATTTTTTTAAATGCCTGTATGTTGTATAAACATTCATAGGTCGTTTCTAGTGAATAAAATTATTTACTATAATAAATAAGTAAGAGGAGATCAAGAGTTATTTTTTTATTTATAAAAAGGCATTTGTATAAACTTCTTATAAAGGGGGTGGTGGATACTAAAAGTTATTTTTTAGCTCTCTGATATCTAAAAAAAAAACATTTTATTTATTCATAAAAAATCAAAATTTAGGAAAGGCATAAAATATCTAAAGTTGAAGATGAACTGTCGTGGAAAAAACATCAGATTAAAAAAACTGTCATTTTAAGATCTGATATAATGTTATGGTAAGGAAAGTTGATGATGAACTGTCGTAGACAAAACATCAGGTAAAAAAAAACAATTTTTTTGTAATTTTAAGATATGATATAAGGTAATGGTAAGGAAAGTTGATGATAATTTGTCTAGGACAGATTTTATCAGAATTTATCATATTTAACACAAAAATCGCTATGAAGAGCTGAACTAAAAAGGCTAGCTTAAAGTAGGAAAGCGAATTACGACAACCATTTCAAATACTATGAAGCAGGCAATGTGTCGTCCCTTAACTTAAATTATACATTATACTTAAAGTAGTAAAAAAAGATTCTGCTATTAATTAATAAATATTTTCATTATCCCGATACCAAGCAAATTTTAGAACGGCGAGACTAGAAAACTTTCTAAAGCTCTTGCTTATGCGTATCGATTTTAATCAACTAGGCAATCATACACGTAAGACCAAGGCATAAATGATGTGACAGTAACAAATTTTTGTCAGAAAAGATAGTTGCCACCGTTTCCTTTTTTTTTGATAACTTACTTTTGCTCTAACCTGGTAGTAAATAAAAGCTAGAAACCAATAATTGGTGCTTTTATTCGGGGAAGTGAAAACAAGATTAAACTAAGCATAATTCATAAGATAATATTCGACACCATATAGAAAGTTATAACATGGTCAAACATTAAAAAAATCATTCTTTTTAGCCTACCTCTGTATCAGCAGAAACAGACGGAAATACTTGAGGTCCTGGTGGCGCATTAGGTGGTGCCGGTATAAGACTAGCAACAGGTTCTAAAGGTAAGGGGACTAAAGCCAAAGGGACATCAACAGCCGACGGAGGCTCAATTCTCAAGGGCGTTTCTGAAACAGTTTCAATTTTAGACTTTTCCGCATCAACTGTTGTAGTTCTAGCAGCTGATGATGAAACTGGTACCCATTCTTCATTAACTCTATGCTGCTGTCCACTACTAACAGGAAATTGTATCCTTAGTTCTGTTGTTCTTTCTTGCGTAGTCTTCGTTGGTAATGGAACAGAATTCTAAAATAAGTAAAACAATTAAATTAATCAAAAAAGATATATACACTAGAGGTGGCCAACTTTATTAGACTTAAGATCTTGTTTGCCTTTTCATAAATATCTCTATAAATCAATGAATTTTACCGACTTTCCAATTTTTTTGAAATATGATTATTAGGCATCTTAAATTGTTTTATGTTGTTTGTTTGCCTTGCCAAGATTTACTGGACTAATAGCCGCAATTGACCGGTCGATCGCGATCGACCGGTTGGCCACCCCTGAATACACCATATACACTGTGTTCATAAAGTAACGGATAAATTCGATTATAATTCACGTGTTCTGTTTTGCGAATATCGCTCTAACACGTCGATTTTTATTTTTGACTACGCATTTTTTGACATAAAAGGTATATATATAGGGTGATCCAGAAAAAAGATATAATTTTATGTTTTTTTTTAACGAAACACCCTATATATTTTTGTAAAATTGGATTTCGCACGATATGGTGATTACAAAAACCTTTAACACTTATAGCCTAAACGTAATAACTTTTGAACTGCGGTCAATTAATACCAACATACAATGCTTTACAAATTCGATCGAGTAAAATAAAATCAGGATAATAAAATGAAAGTCAATTTTCATAAAATTTTAGTCAATGACAAGCTGAAAATTCAGTCTAGTCGCCGTGGAAGATGGCTTCCCGTCACGTAGAAATTCAATTGTTTTGCCTTAGTATATAAACGAAAATCGCCCAATTTTGAGGGAAGTTGCTTTAAAGACGTGCTAGTAGAATCCTCGTAACCCGTTGACTTAAAAACAATTGAAACCTAGAAAAATTTTGTCAAATGACATAACCTCAAATAATTTTCAAAAGTAATAAAAGTTTAGGCAAACAGTTATACGTTAAATATAGTGAATAATACTTAATGATACATTCATATAAACAAAAAATTATACGATTGGTACCTGATTATAAAGAAATAATTCAAATAAATTAGAAAATAAACACTGAACACCGGCAAACACATGGCACAAACACAATAACAAACACTGGTAGCAGAATACAAAGCAAACATGGACATAAATAAACTTTTAGGAGATTCCATTACAATAAATATCCTTTTTTATATCTTGTTACGACAAAATAGAAATTAGTTTAACGGGGGAACGGTCCGAGAGGTGCATCGAGTTATGGGCTCACTTCGCCTGCTTAGAATGTGGGTAGGTACCAACCAAACTCCAAAATTGTAGGTGCTAACTCGGTTTCATTTCGAGAAATCGCCAGTCAAAGATGGAAGGACGCTTATATACCGAATAGTTTGTGCGTCAACACGATAAGCTAGTAGCCCAACGGCATGAGAATCAGACTTGTGTCCAGATGGTCCGTGGTTTGAGTCCCGTCGAAGATGTGCCTTTTTTTGCTTTAAATTTTGTTTAAATTTATAACTTATCTAGAAAAATTTGCAAGAAATTAAAAAAATACATTTTACGCCCCTTTATTGAATAAAACTTAAGAATTTAATGCCATTTTTTTTTCAAATCTCTTTCAATCATTACAATTATATTAAATAAAATAATTTACACTTTGGCATTCACTCAACAACGTTAACGGCTTTTCCGACCGAATTAGGAAAACAAAATTGTGATTGCGACAAAAATGAGTTGGCTTTTCTACAATGTTGGTATTGTCGACAGTATAAATGTTTGAATTGGTTTTCTAATTATTATCACTTGTCAACGTTGCTTAAAGAATTAATTAATTAATAAAATATATTTAAATCCTACATTCTTTCGATATTTTTTAAATATTCCTTGCCCCATCGAAAGAGAAATAAAAAAATTAAAAAAAAAAACAAACAAAAATTAAACGATCAAAAAAAGAAATAAAAGAAATTAAATTACGGTTAATTTATTCAAAATAATTTAAAAAAATGCAAAAGATTTGAAAAAAAAAATTGTCATTCAATTCTTAAGTTTTAATCAATAAAGGCGCGTAAAATGTATTTTTTAATTTCTTGCAATTTTTAATAGCAAGTTAAAAATTTAAACAAAATTAAAAACAAAAAAAAGCACATCTCCGACGGGATTCGAACCACGGACCGTCTGGACGCAAAAACTATATCCACCCAAAAACAGATAACGCTTGGTCCAATGTTCGAAGGTTGGACATGGACATGGCATGACAGGCATGAAAGATAATAGACTAATCATCCCAGAATTCTGTGTCGGGGAACTTATAAAGTGACCATAAATAACATAAGTGATAAAAAGTGATCCAAGTAACCCCAGTAGAACTCGTGTGTCATATAATTGTGTACAACGTTGCCATAAATCCAATGTGTGGTATAAATTGATTCTACTCAAACTCACTAATTTTACAATAAATGTTTAATAATACATATAGAACAATTGCAACATGAATTTTGAAAATAAATTATCAACATTATTTGTTTTCTGTTTAATGTTTAGCCATTAGATTTCTTGTTATACGAAAAAAGTAAATACGCACCGAGACATCAGTCTATCTGGTTTCGTGCCGATCGGTGGCATAAAATTTATTTTGATTTAAAAACACGTCGAATCTCCTTCTTGGCCTATTAAAGAACAATCTGCCAAATATCTCTTCTTAGATAAAAATCGTTTTGCCGTAACAACGATTTAAAATTCACGTCTGGCCCATTAAACTTCTCGTCATTCCGAAAACCTGTGTGACGACACAAGCGTTGCTGAGTTTAAATATTAGTTTTTTTTTTGCTTCATTAATTTATTCGATTTAAAGCGAAAAGTAAGAAAACATCGCGTTTCTTTATTCCGATTTAAAATAAATCGGTTTATTGTCAATTAAACATGCAAATAATCATGATTTTTATTGTAACCGTACTGACTTTTTAAACCAATGCAATACGTTTTTCTTAATGTGGTTTTACAAACGAAAATAAACAAATTATAGTAGACTACTTTCTAAATTAAAAAAAAAATGAAAATGGCACTTATTCACAAATTGAAAATCAAAAGGGTATTTTACTTACTCCGTCTTTATCCGAGATGTAATATTGGAACGTAGCTCAGGGAAAGTTTAATATTTAAATTTTAAATGCTTGTAATTCTGTTACAGATTTTTGTATAAAAAATATTTGAAAGAAGCGCTGTTTAGATATAAAGGGTTATTTTTAACAAAAAAAAAATTGCAAGACGCATATTTTGTGCACTTTTTTGCAAGTTTAAACAATAATGCCAGGTTATGTACGTAAATAATATTTTACTTAAGCCTGAATACCTTAATGTTCATAGTAATAGTTGTAGGCCGATCCTTAATTTGGAAAGGATGGTGGAACGGCTCATCAGTGTCACTTTCCTCTTTTTCAGACATGCTGGAAAGCTCACCCAATTCTTCCTTTTTTGATAGTGATTTACAAAAATCAGTAAGTTCATCAATAGTTTTTCCTCCGGATTTTATAGCAGCTATCATTTTTTCTTGTGCTTTGGTGCCTAAACTTAAAGCTCCTGGGAGGCTTCCAGATTTCATCATTTGAACAGCGTTTCTTCGAGCAATTTCCAATAACTTTTTTTTGTCAATACGAGAAGAGGTATCTTCACAGTCACGACTCTTACCTCTATGTCTATCCGAAGATCTTTCACGAACTTCATAACCCCTATACCTAGGTAAAAATTAAAACATTTTTAATATATCCTGATATCAGGTTCAAAAAATACATTTATTTACAGAGGCTTTCACACTATGTAAATTTACGTACTTAAAATAATATTTAGTTATATGCAGTAACAGCACTAACATGGTAGAAAGCAACCAAAATGATTTTAATATATTACAAGGAAGCCAAAATATATTTTATATAAACATCTTCGACACAGTTTAACTATAACTAATAAAAAAAAAATAAATAGGTTTAATCTCATTATACGAAAAATATTATTTTTTCTCCTCTTAGCACCAGCTACTAATCAGTAATGTATCAACTTAAATAATATTGTTTGTAAAAAAATGCGTTATTTGACCCGCTGTTTAAAAGCAAAATAGATTTTGTAGAAAATTACATTTTGCCTAAAATATGGTGGTAACTAAGGGTACGAGGTTCTATTTAAGTATATGCTACATTTTTTTAAGGCAGCAAAAATAAATTTAAATTTGTCGATACATACATAAAACAAGAGTTTATTGTCCTTTTTAACTGTTAATTTAACAGGAGTAATATTCAGTTACGCGTTATAAAATTTACCTTTCTTTCATAAACCATTTTTCCTCTCTACTCGACCTGTCTCGCTCTTTTGATCTTTCTCGATCTTTTGATCTATCTCTGGACCTATAAAATCCATCATCTCTATGTGACGGTATTTCTCTGCTCCTATATCGGGTTTTTTGCTCACGATCATAATCATCCCTGTACTTATCTCTATATGATCGATCTTTAGACCTGGACCTAAAATGTATTTATTATATATATATATATATATATATATATATATATATATATATATATATATATATATATATATATATATATATATATATATATATATATATATATATATATATATACTATTATATATACAAGCTATTAAAATACCTGTCTCCTTCCCTACTTCTTCGATTGCTTTTGAATAAATCTCGATCTCGACTGTGACGACGACTTTTATTACTGTCTCTTTCCGGACTACTGTGTTCTCTTTTAATTCTATAGCGTAAATCTTCATTTTTCAGTTTTTTTTCTCTGCTTCGACTTCGTTCTCTGCTATCACTCCGCCGCCGTTTAGATTTAGTTTTATCTTTCTCCTTAAATTTAAGTTTCTTTGGTTTCTTTGTATCAGCATCAGAATCCGTAATCTCCCCTTCTTCTTGCTTAATTTTCTTTCTGTTTTCAAAAACTGAATACTGTTTAAAATCTTTAATTTCTGTCTTACTTTTGGAATCATCATTAACTGATTCGTAAGATTCTTCTTCCTTTCTCTCAGACTTTATTTTTTGTTCTTCCTTTTTGATTTGATACTTAATCGCTGGCAGCAGTTCTGGTATATCTAAATTGCAAAAAAAAAATTCTAGGTATGTTACTAATAAATTATGTTATATAAAATAAGTTTAGACTTTCTTATCAGTTTCGTATTTCGTATCGATGATACATTGTCAATAGCGTTTGCGGTTAGTATTGGTAGAAACTGTAGAAACAATGATAAAAAATACAAAATAGAGTAAAAGACCCCAAAGAAACTTATCACAAATAACCATAAAATCTTTAAACTCAAAAATGAAATAACATTTTAGGTTCCTATATTAAAAAATTAGGTTACCATAGATGTTAAAATTATAACGGTATTTTTTTCTTTGAATGGACTGTCCACTATTAAAGTGTCCTTACCTGAAATTAGAAAATATTTTGAAAATGTGCCAAAAATAAATTGCAGGTCAAAAATATGATATCCGTATTATTTATAAAAAAAATAGAATATAATTTTATGTTATTTAGAAAAGCACAAAGATTGTTAATACATTTAATTTAGACGTATTACACAAAACAAGAAGTTCTTTTAATGATGCCTATGACTCTTACACAATTCAAAAAATTAAATCCACCTAACATAATTTCTTTGTTAATTGGTCTCATTTGAAAGTTCATTTATTACATACATACACATATAGTGTACGTATGTTACAAACGTTTAAAACGTTAATCACGTTAAAAACACGAATCGTAATTGTAACTATGGCCACTGTTTCCTTGTTAGTCTTCAAATTAACAGTATGACGCTATGATGTAGGGAAGCAGCGAGGAGGAAAAAGAGGAATCAATGGTTGCAAAGAAAATCTCCTAATTGATAGATGATAGATGCATTACACAAGACTCAATCAAATACAAACGCAACCTTAATATGGCGTGGATCGACTACAAAAAAGCATTTGACACAACATCTCACGAATTACTGTTGCATCTGCTTAAAGATCTTAAGGTTCCTCTTAACCTAATTCGATGCATTAAACGACTGATGTCACTTTGGAAATTAAAGTTCTCTATAACATCTGGAACACAAAAAGTTATTACCGAACCCATTACATTTAAAAGGGGCGTATTTCAGGGTGACTCACTCAGTTCTTTGCTATTTTGTATATCGCTGCTTCCCGTATCCGTATCTCTTCAAAAGACACGCGAATATTGCTGTGAACCACCTGGAAGACGTGAGCATAAGGTAACCCATCTGTTTTATATGGATGACCTGAAACTGTACGCAACTAGCGAGCGAGACTTACAACAGTCTCTTAAAGTGGTTCACGAATATACCAGATATGTTGGAATGGAGTTCGACCTCGACAAGTGTGCAAAGCTTAAGCTAGAGAAGGGCCGGTACGGGAACGATTTAGAAGCTGACCAGCTTGCCCATAGCGCGCTACTCCGCCCTCTACAAAACAACCAGAATTATCTATATTTAGGAATCGACCAAAACCAGACTCATGATGTTGGAGTTGAATAGACCGAGCTTAGAAGCAATTACAGGCGACGTTTACGGAGAATTTGGGAATCCGAATTATCTGGAATAAATAAGATCCTTGCTACTGACATGCTAGCAGTTTCTGTATTGCTTTACTCTTTGGCGTGGTTAAGTGGACGCCAGAGGAACTGCGCGAGCTGAACATCAGTACACGAAAAATGATGCATCTTCACTGTAGCATCCATCCGCGCTCATCGACATCCCTTATTTACCTCCCACGCCACGAGGGAAGTCGTGGCGTTTTAAGCTTGGAGTGTATGCACGATCGGCTGGTTTTGAGTCTTGCTTGTCAAGTTGCCAATAGTACTGATCCACTGATGCAACTAGTAAGAGCACCAGAAATAGCTAATGTTGGCGCATTTCTACTCAAGGCAGCGGAGCGAGCAGCGGAGAAATTCGGTCTCAGATTTGCAATAGATCCAAACGACGACCAATCACTTATAAGACTTGAGTCTAAAGCCGTAAGAACTGCAGTTAAAAAAGCAGAACAGCCGATGCTCTTAGAAGATCACATTAATAAGCCGCAACACTGAGTATTTTACCGAAACATAGAAAGCCTCAATCTATATCGAAACCTTACGTTTTGGGTTTTTAAAATCTGCTGAGCTCAAATCTGAGACCGACGGTTTCCTACTAGTACGCCAGGATAGGGTGATAAACACATTGGTATACCGAAGTCAGTTTTCTAACATTCCTGATACTGCTTGTCGAGCTTGTCGAGCTTGTCGAGCCTGTCGACAGCAACCCGAAACACTTACGCACTTATTGTCAGCTTGTCCAGTGCATGCTGTTAGTGGTTACATCCACCGACATAACGATGCGCTTCGGGTACTTTATTATCACCTCAGACATTATTACGGCATCGATAAATCAGCAATTTTGCCATTTGCTCCCGGCGATATCGAGGCAGTAGTGGAAAATGACAACTGTCGCATATATTGGAATTATGCATTCCCAACTACGCATCAAATTCGCGCCAATAAACCTGATATCGTTCTCCTTGATAAAAGGAATAACTCTATGTATGTGATTGAGTTCGCCGCCCCAGCGGAAATTAACATCGGTATAAAGGATCGGAAGAAATTGTAAACAGTGAAGTTACCCCAGCACACTATCATTACACTAGATTTCAAGCACGAATTTAACAATCATACCAGGTTAGTTAAGAAACAGGTAATCTCAAAAAATACTGGAATAGTACTAGGAAGTATACTTGGTCCTGTCCAATTTATTATTCTTGTTAATGATCCATGTTTCACAGAAAATCGCTTCTACACTACTACATACGCAAAAACAAATTTATGGTCTGAAAAAAGGAATATCTTGAAAATAATAAAGAACAGTAACAAGTAAAATGGCAGGTAAATAAAAAAACAGTCTAATTTTAAATTTAGAAAACAATAATTTTTTATACCAAGCTATGTAGAACCCAAAAACCGTCCAATCTAACAATTTAAGGTAAGAATCTGGATTAACTTAAAAATACAAACTTTTTAGAACAAAGACAGACGAATTTGAAAAAAGGGTCATATCATAATGTAAATCATTTACTGAATAAAAATAAAATCAGTTTACTGTAAAACATTGGTAAATACGTTCATAAATTAAAAAAAAATGTACTTTGAAACCTTAAAATTACTTTTAAATGGAGACCGGACATCGATAAAAAACATTACAATTTCGAGCTCAAAATGATATAGAATATACCAAATAAAAATGCAATAAATAATTCAACTTCCTTTAGTATTTATGGTTTTTATTTTGGTATTTTTATTCGGTGTGATTTCTTGTAGAATAATACAAAAGACGTGGCGATAGTAAAAAATTTAGAAGAGTTTTTGCAACAACAAAAGAATTAAACTATGATATTTTATAATGCGTTTATATAAATTATATAAAATAAATTTAAATTAAAATAGACTTTTTGTCTATATAAATTTACAAATATTTGATGGAACCTCCATTAGGGTTCATATTTATGCAATTAACCCCACAAACATAGTTTTGTTGGTGGTGATGCAACTCTCCAAGTGCAGTACGAAAACTCTCCGGGCAGATTTGTTGTGAACTCGTAAAAACCAGTTCCGTTACATAGGGTAAATCACAGGGTAAATCATATTATATTCGTGCCAAAATAATTTGTTATATTCAAACAGGAGTAAGTCGCTTACAGGCAAATAAATAATGAGTACAAGTAAAAAAATTTAAGTTGGAGTGGCTCCTTCCATATTCTACTTTTTATTTGAAAGTGAAAGAAGTCCACGAAGGCTGTAGCCCAAGCACTAACGTACCGTGGGTATCTTAACTGTGGTAGGAGGGAGTTTGTTCACACGGGACTTAAATATTTGGAGACTGGAAGAAAAAGGAAAACCTTTTGCGGGTAGCAGTTTCCATAGTCTGGACTCTGTAGGGTTGAAGGAATTACGAAAGCAGGAAGTTCAGGGCCTCTCTAGTTAAACTGTAAAAGGATGCATAAAAGTTGCACCCAGTGTTGCTCCGTTGGGAGCTGCCAGAGGAGGTATTATACTGGAACTCCTCTGAGCAGAAGCCGTGAAAATACCTAAAGAAGAGCGACAGATCCCCTACAGCTCGTCGATGGGCAAGAGGAAGAAGCTTTTCTGTGAGCGTGGGATTATTTATAAGCTAAACAGCTCTTCTCTGAATGAGTTGTAGGAGACGCCATTCCACTGACATAAAAACAATATTCTAAAGAAGGTCTAATTTGGGATAAATACAGAGTATACAGATTGGAAGATGAGAAATACTTTCTGGCTCGAAAGAGGAATCCAAACTTTTTTGAAGCTGCTGAGGCTATGGGTGTAATGACTCTTTCTTTTGCAAAACTTTGTCGCTCATATGTAACGGATGAGCATTGATAGACTTTTTTCGCGACAGCGTACCTGCCTGTGTTTTGGAGGCATAAAACTCTACAAGATTTTTGGCGCCCCAATCCAAATTAAGTTTAAGGTTTTGTGAGAGAGACATCCGCATTGACCTACGCTTGGTTTTCAAATCAGGCTTATTGGCTGGCTTAAGAAAATGGTGCAGTTGGAGTTTGGTGCAGAATTTGTAATTCTGAATTTATTTGTACAAAACCATAGTAAATTGAGCGACATGTTAAAGATTCACAACATTTAGAAAATATGAAAAGTTTTTCGGGGGCATCCAAATCTACAGAACGAAAACATTATGTATTAAACGCAGACTTCTGCATGGATTTGTGTAAAGATTTTATTGCAGCTGATATTCTTCTTCATAAAATAATTTATCGGTCCACGAGGACATTTTTGGAAAAAATACTACCACAGAAAAGTACCAGACTTAACAACTCTGCATAAAACTATGTTAATAAGGTCTATTTAAAAACTATGGACAAAATACGACACAATCTGGAAGGAAAAAAGTTATGGTTTAGTGTCGATAAAACCACTGATATCAAGGGAAGATATGTTGCTAATATTATAGTTGCACCTTTAAGTTATCACGAACCTGTAGACTCATATTTAATTAACAGTAAATTTCTTTCCAAAATTAATAGTAAGACAATAACAAAATCTGTGGTGGAAAGTATTACTTTACTACTGTCAGTCACTAGTATTCAGAAAAGTGGCGTATCGTTTCTTTCGGATAGTACTGCATATATGCTGAAGGAAGGACGACAGTTAAAAGGACATTTTCCCAAATTGTTTGATTTGACATGTTTAGCTCATGCCCTACATAGAATATGCGAAATGGTACGTAACTTTTATCCACTTATTGATAATTAAGTTATCGAGATAAAAAAGTGTTTCTTAAGTCACCTGCGCGTATTACGAAATTTAAAGATATGTGTATTAATATCGCATTACCGCCACAATCTGCTATTACAAGGTAGGGAATATGGCTATCAGCAGTTTTATATTACCATATAAATTATAATGTGGTAAAAAATATTATCGGCAGTTTACAAGATGATGCTTTGAGTGTGAAAAAAAGTAAAGAAGTTATAAATGCACCAAATGTTAAATCTGATTTCAAATTTATTTTTAAAAATTTTGGATATCTTTCAAATCTGATTGAACAGTTATAAAAACGAAATGCCCACCTAGTGCCTTTATTTTATGTATTTCAAATTACTATAGACAAGCTTAAATCCGTTCCCAATAAAATTGGTGACAAATTAAAATTGTATGTACAAAAAATCTTGAGAAATCCAGGATTTTTTGAAATAAAACATATTTGTGAGGCACTACAAAATAAATGAACTGACTTGTAAAATAATTTTCGATTTACTCCAGTTACAAGCTGTCAAAAGGAGCTTTTTTAGACTTAGAGATATTTTAAATTATAAAAAAACCAATCTTTACCGAAATCAGATGCAAGAGCAATATTGGTAAGAAGGGAGAAGTTCTTTTGAACTGTTTCCATATTTCTTACTTTAAATAAAATTATCATTTAACCGATGCCAAAATTAGAAAGATATAATTAATATATTGATTAAATAATAATATATAAACTTAAAATTATTTTAAATAATATTATTTTAAATCTTAAACAAGTTTTAGTTAAATTAGGAGTTACAGCAGCTACAGGTAATAAGTTATATTAAACCGATGAAACTTAATAAATGAATTTCACAACCTCGAATATATTTTGTCGGCATTCCTAAAATATTTTTCGTAGCTTTACAGCGGACAGACAAGCTATATATGATGCCAGAATAACTGCCGCCAGCCTCACTGACACGCCAGCGCTGGCGCCGTATAAACACTTTTTCGTGCCAGTCCAGCCATGGTCGACAGCACTGGCGAGAATAGAGTCCGTCTATTTTTCGTGCCAGTAGTTTCCACCTTCGTACCCCGTTACACCCGCACCAGTATTCCAAGCAACGTTTAAACACGTTGCGCCTGTCAGTGGAGAAGCTAGGAAGAATGAGTGTTAAATTTATTTGGTTTTTTGTGTGTTTCTCTGAAAAAATGATCCGACAATCTAGTGCAGATAAAACTTTAAAGCTTGTTTAACTATACAGAGAGCAGGAGTGCTTATGGAATATTCAATGCGACGAATATAAAAACAAACAAACCCGCACATCGGCTTTACAACAAATTTTGAAATAAGAAGAATTGAAGATATTACGACTAAAGATATAAAAAGTAAAATTAAAATATTAGAAGTTTTTCTTCTTTAACTAACATAATCATGGTTCTTACAGTTTTGCTTTGATAAGTCGAATTTTTCTCTAATTCATTTTTTAAAAGAAAACAGTGAACATTCACGACTGACTGTAATGTAATCCACCCAAGTCCAGTGCTTTGCCAGTTAAAAATTGTCATGCCAGAGAGACTGGCGCCAGTTACTGGCATCGTGTAAATCGGCCTTTATGGAAGAGTTAAATGCAGTAATAAAGCAAATGAAAAAAAAAACAAAAATCCATGAAGGAAGATCTAAAGAAAGAAATACAGACGAGTCAAGAATCCATAAAAGAAGACCTAAAGAAAGAAATGCAGACAAGCTGAGAATTCATAAAAGAAGACCTGAAGAAATAAATGAAGACGAACCTAAAAGAAATAAGCAGAAATCAAAAAAAAATAAAAGGAAGCCAAGAAGAAGTGAAGGGCAGTGGAGAAGGACTGAAGACTAATTAAAAAGGAACGATGCCTGAAATCAAGATCTGTCAAGCAGAAACAAGACAACAGATTGAGAAAATCCAAAAAGGCATTACAAATGCCAAGAAGAAATAAAACAAAAGCTAAAAAATGGTAAATTTTCGAGGACACCTAAAAGAATAATTTTAATAAAACCAAGATGAGATAAGAAAACAAATGTTGCTTGAAGTAAAACCAAAGAATATAAACCTCAATAAGAAGCGACATTATTCGAAGTCCTAAAATTTTTAGGAGGGGGCTAAGCTGTTTACCTGTCAATCCGCTGCCGGCAGGTTTTAGTCCGGGATTACATGTTTCGTTTAGTGCTTTATTGAGTTTCATGTGCTGTTTCATTAGTTTTGTTCAGTTTTGTGGATATATTTAAAGAAAGCACTAAATGTGCATAGTAATTGTGATACTTGTAAAAATTATAGATCACAATGCGAATCTTGAGATGTTAATTCTTTGTTAATATACAGTGTGGATCAACCAAATGGAATAAATTCAGTATTAAATAAATGGGGGCTTATTCGAAAAAATGCTTGGACCTGTCGATTGGTATTTTTAATGGCGCATTTTTTTTAACTAAAACTGTTTATACAGGGTGTGTCATGTGACGGTGGCCAGTATCAACTTTCTTAATTTAAATCCAACACCCTGTATATTATTTAATTTTTGGTTTTTTCAAAGCATTCTAGACTTATTTTATGTACAATGTCCTTTACCTATTTTTAACTGTTTCGTAAATATTAAGCGTTTTCAGGTTTACTGCATCTTGCCTTGCCTTTGCATCTTTGCCACTTTCGTGATTGTTACTTTTTGTGCATATACCTACTAGAAGCAGCCGTGCCGCTCGGCTGTGCGGACAAGCGTGCGCGAGAGTAAAAAGAATAGCTGTATAACATTTCTCTCGCGCCTTGTGCTGATTAATTGGCGGAAGGGGTGTATACACCGCCGACAAATTAAGAGAGAGGGAGAGAGGTTATACACTTATTCTTGCTTCTCTCTAGCACGCTTGTTCCCAAGGCTGCCTCTAGTAGGTATATGCACAAAAAGTAACTTTCAAGAAAGTGGCAAGCATGCAAGCACAATACATCTAAAAGCACCTTATATTTCCAAAATAGTTAAAAATAGGTATAGAACATTGTACATGCAATATATCTGAAGAATCCAAAAATTGACTAATATACAGGGCGTTGCATTTAAATTAGGAAAGTAAGTGTTGGCCACTATTGCATGACACACCCCGTATAAAAAGCATTTACTGAAAAAAATGCGCAACCAAAAATACCGATACACGTGTCCGAGTGTTTTTTCGAACACGCCCCCGTTTATTTATTATTGAATTTATTCCATTTGGCTGATACACACTGTATTATAAAGCTTACGACACTTCAAAAAACATTCATGGAGCGTTGCAGCACCCTTCCGATTTGTTTATTAAATATGTTTATGATTTGGAGCATGCTTTTAAACTAAGTTTAAAGACATTTGTATAAAACATGAAGTTTCACATAAACTCTTAAATGAAATGGAAAGAATAGAATTTACCCATCCATGCAAGGATTTCCCAAAAATGTACATTATAAAATAATTTATTAGGCTTAAAATATTTTTTACGAAGAAATATACCAATCGTGATCTAAAGTACCAGTCAAAAGATAAGAAAACTAAAAATTATATCACACATATAATCAATTTATAGTCACGGTAACAAGTCGATGTAACTTTCAGATTTTGTCATTTCAATAAACTGTTTGTCTACTTTTTTTTTTAAAGTCAATATTTTTCATCTTACCTTGAACATTTAAGCTCTAGCCTTGGCATTTAGCCTTTAAAAAACTAAAATTGTTTATTTAAGTGATGTTTCAAGCCACCTTGATTATCAACTTCTTCCACTCTATGCTTTCCAAAATATCTACTGAGATTTTTTTCTAAATCATAAACATACTTTCAAATTTAATTAATTTAATGGGGAACCCTATTTTTATTAAAGCATGCTGTAAATTGTATATAAATATATTCTTACTACGAAATTTTGTTGCTATTACCAATATAGGAAATGCTAAATTATATGTTTATGTAATTAAAAAATTAAACTACATTGTAGTGTTTTTTTACAGTAAAAATGAAAGGATAAACATTTATAGTAAAGGTAAGTACTAAGGTGTATATAAAAAAAAACATCCCTCCACTGAATTTTTGACCCCAGAAACCCATAAAATCACATACCTTAAAACTTTTTTCTCTTTTTCTTTAAAATGGGAGATGTACATCAAGAGTAATTAGCGGAAGCAAAAAACTCTATACTATTCGTTTTTTTTTTCAAAATGTTATACAGTCAAATTAGTTAGACGTAAAATGGATTACAAAATTTAATTCTGCATAGGTATTTGAAGACCTTAAAAATCATATATTAACACTTACTTATTGTTTTATTAAAATTTTGAAATAAAGATTTCTTATAATCATTTTACATCTGTTCACATAAAAATTACATAATATATTTTTTTAAAGAAAAATTGCAACATTTAATCCCCTGTAAACATCGCTTTGCCCAAAACTAATTTTTCTCAAAAATAATCTTATCTTTTTTGAGAATAACCAACCCTTAAAAGACTGCAAAAAGAACTCCTTGAAAGGGACGATTTTCCAGGACTGCAATGTATACTTATATAGTTTATCCAAGCTAACATTTTTGCGTTGGCTTACATGAATCAGGCTGTTCCAAAAACAAAAATCACTAGACTCAGCGTCAAAATCAGCTGATTGACGCTTATCCCCCAGTAATGGATTAAAGGAGTTTCAATTTTCTTGTTAAATTTTTCTTGTGTTTGGTTGTGTTATTTCGTGTTTAAAAGTAATTAGTCAGATTAAAGATTATTGTGCAGTGTTTTTATATTTTGGTGTAGACTATTTGACATTTTTTAATATTACATAATTTATTTTATTTTGTAGTAAGTTTAAGTTATTTTTATTGGTTTAAAGAAAAAACCACTAGAATAGATATTTTTTAGAGTATGGATCACAGTGATTACTGTATTTCCATTTCGAAAAAGCTTCTAAACCCACTTCAGAGCTGTGATCAGTCGAAGGTATGAAAATATAACTTAACAATATATGCAATAGTGATCTTGCATAAGGTAAAATTACTTGTTTTAGTAGTATCATAATCCAAAAAGACATCCTCAGATGTGCTAAATGTTGTAAATAAATTCATGTATGTATTTTTTTAGGATCCTAGTCATGCAACAGAGGATAATTCCCATTTGCAAAACATAGTGGCAGCTGCTGACAATGTAAGTTGAAAGCAAAATATAAAATTTATAAATAACTTAAGTTTTAAAATGCTAAAAGACCAGAAAATTGTGTTACTTAATATTTTGTAGAAAAGCCAACAAAATGAAGTTATTTTTGACTCGTTAACTTTGCAAACACTAAGTCAAATCAATACAAGTATGAAATAAGATATTATAATTGCAACTAGCAAATCTTAAAGAATAAAGTAAAGCATGCATGCTTCATGCCTACTATTTAGTTTAGTCCCTTCTCAGTGATATCGCTTGCCCCTGCGGTGGGGCCTTAAAAAAGTAATGATGTTGTGTTTTACTTGCCCAGTGAAAAGCTGTTGCTAGTTTTTAGTTTAGCTTGTGAGTTGCTATGCTGTTTATTTACAATGGGATTTATAAAATTGTTTTAGTCTGCAACTCATCACTTGTACGTGCAGGGGAATAGTACTGCTCAGAAGATGCTACACAATGTTTTTAAGTTTTTTAGAACTCACTTTGTGGGCGATGAAAATGCTGCTCTTCAAGTAAGTATTTTGTTTGTTTTATGTTCTAAAATCCATTATATTTAATTTTTTTGTATGTATGTAATTATGTATGTATTTACGTATATAAAATACAACAGAAATAGGATTAGCAATTCATTTTTATTTAATTTTTTGTTTGTTAAGAAAACCCACTCGTAACTTGTTAATTGTGATTAACTTTTTTTTTCTAAAAATTATATTATTAAGTATGCTGCATTTTTACAATAAGCTTCCTTAGAATTTAATTGAAAAGAGAATGAGATACTAAGGGCTTTATGTTTTCTAGTGTGCATACCTGAAATAAAATAAATCATTGGGCTTGTTTTACTGGTTATCATAATAACCAGTAGTATCTCTTTCTTAACTACCAGCAACCTGGCACACTGATTCTATTTTATATGAAGAACATACACACTAGACAAGATATAATCTAAAATCTATTAAATATCCTTCTCCACAGAGTTTTAATGGTAGCTCATTGTGACATACCCAGTATACATATACAGTATGAGCCATGTGAATTATACAGAGTTTTCAAAAGTATGAAAATGTGACCCAACAATGTAAAAAATGTATAAAGTCATTGTTTTTAGGGCAGCAGAAAATAGTACAGGATTAAAAGCTAATTACATAAAAAAGCATGATTTGGCTGTTTTCCATATGCTGCAAATAAGGCATATATATTTTGTCTAAAACTGAATTATACTTGCATGGCAAAAAATCTTTAAATGAGTTTTGAGTAACAATATAAATAAATAGATTGATAAAATATGTACATACATAAATACTATGGTAGCCTACAAAATACTACCTTGTGGAGACATTATAAGTACTCTTAAAAGAAAAAGGACCAAGCCAGCTACTGATGTCAGCAACTCTGTTGGCTACGAAATTCGTCATGAAATATATGACATGTATGTTAAAAGTGAGTAGGTATTTAACTGCCGCAACTAATATTTATTTTTAATTTAAATTTTTATTTCTACAGCCTTCAACGAAGAATTCGGGTTGATGCATCTACACAAGGCAACTTCCTAGATGTGAGCTGCAAAGTTTGTTTTCTTTTTAGATTTGTGAAAAGGAACTACTTGTACGGTTTTGCATAAGTATGAAAATGATAAATTTATTTTTAAAACAGGTATAAGGTAAGACAAGCTGTTTTGGGCTTGGAATATAAAATTTAATTTTTTCTTTACCTCATTATGATATTCTTACATATAATATTAGTTAACAACACCAAGTATTTTTGGAGGGTGCTGGTCACAGTTTTTGTATTTCATTTTTTGGTGTATTGGTTTTTGTTTTTTCCAAATAATAATCTATTAGCCGTGGACATACACACAGACATATTGAGAAGAAACAGCTTTGATGGGTACCTATAGTCACACAATTTGTACTTTTGAAGATATATACTGGCAAGCTGATATATTAAAGCATTACTTATTTTTAGAACATTCTAAACATGGTCACAGAAAGTTATGGTATCTATAAATTTTAAAATGTTTCAAAATTTGGTTAAGCTGGGAAATCGAAATTTTAATTTTGGGTTTAATATTTTAAGCATCTTTTATGTTTTCTAAAATTCTAACAATTGCATCTGTTCTAGGACAAGGTACTTATTTTTTTTTAGGTTTATATTGTCAGTTATAATTTTATACAAGCCCAACTCAAGATTTATTAATGATTTTGAAATAACTTGCATAATTTACTCTCCGTATTAATTTAAAAAGTAATGTATTACTTGTTTTTGAACAACTGGGTAATTGGGTAAAAAAGATGTTTTTGTTATTATTTAAAAAAAAAGATAAAGGGCCATCCATAAATTACGTACGGGAGGGGGTAGAGGATTGTGACATTGTGTGACAAGGGGTATGGGGGTCATCAGCTTTGTGACGTCACATGTAAAAATCTAAATTATTAAAACGCAAAACTTAAATGTAGATGAAAACCCCAAAGAATTGTACAACTCTTTCTATGTTCTTATTATTTATATAAGTTTTGATTATATGTAAAATCTTAAAATGTGTGACGTCACACTAGGGGGAGGAAGTCTCATAAATGTGACAGGGACGGGGAGAGGGGGGGGTGAAAAAATCATGAAATTTGTGTAACGTAATTTATGGATGGCCTCTAAGGTAAATGAATTAATACAAAAAATGGCAGATGTGGACAAGAATCTTAAAATTTCTCTACTCCCAAGATGATTGTTTAGGACCATCAATGTCAGTAGTTCAATATTTTTCTGCAATTAAAAGCACAATTTAAAAAAAAATATTATTCCTGGACAGAATACGAGGCCACACAGTAATTTTGAAGGTTTCATTAATATTGTATGGTTTTGCTTAGGTTTACCTGTTACATTAGACACTCTTCATGCTAGCCTAGTGGAGAAACAGAAATATTTTAACTCTAGGAGCAGCCTTGCCCAGGTTCTAAAAAACCTGGGTTTTTCCTACAAAAAAAGGGTTCAAACAGGCGAAGCTTAATGGAAAAACCAACTGTACAACGCATGAGAAGGGAATTTTTAAAAAATTTATGGAAAATGAAGATTTGGGAGAAAACAAAAATCTGTGTGTATTTCTGGATGAAACCTGGATTTTCTCCAACGGCTCTTTTCGCAGGTCTTGGCAGGATGACGATATAAGATCTGTCAGAAAAACATCTGGTGAAGGAACTCGGTAATTACTTTGCTAGACTTACTTAAAATGCAAATTAATCTTTAAAAAATATATTTTAGTGGAAAGGTAAAACATTCCCATCACTTATTATAAGCTAGAAAAAAAGTACTTTCCACATAAGGCAAAATTAAGGGCCCACTTTTTTAAATTACGGTTGGGTGAAGCACTTTTACAATCCTCTAATAAAATTTTGTTCTGCCTTATAAATAATCACAGTTTTATAAAAGCTTCCTCTTGCACATCGACAAACTGTAGAAGACCTGTTTCTTTTTTATGAATATTTTCACAGCTTCTGCTCCGAGCATTAGCTGTGTAATTCCTTTTTGCTTATCCTAATTATAGCAAATTGAATGTTTGCTCAGGTGCATCCCTTTATTGTCCATCTCCCATTTTTCATCCTTTCGCACCTTCATCTCTAGGGTTTCGAGACTACGAAATCTAAATATATTTAAGTCCCTTATGAGTAATGTACCTCTGACTTCAATCTAGCACTTGTGGTATGTGAACACTTACACTTCATGCATAAGGGGTATCTTGAGAAAAAATAAATATATGACAGATTCAGTAGATACCTCAGTTAGGGTAAGCTGTGGTTAGGGTCTCATTCATACATAGGACATATGATTAAACTTGTAGCTCTTAGACAACATTAAACTACAAAACACACTTGCTGCTTTCTTATGAAACATTAAAAGTATATTTAATTTAATCACTATTAAAATACTTATATTTTCCTTAGATACATTATTCTACATGCTGGTTCGAAAAAGGATTTGTTGATGGTGCCAGTAGAATTTTTAAGTCAAGAACAAAAACAGGAGATTAATGGCGAGATGAATGCTGAAAATTTTGAGAAGTGGGTTAGAGATGACCTACTACCTAATTTAAAAGGCCTTCATTAGTCATTTTAGATAATGCCAGTTACCATAGTAGGTTGTTGGAAAACTGGCCAAATAGTGGCTGGAAAAAGAAAATATGGTTAAATGGTTAGAAGAACGTAATATTCCTTTTGAAACATCGGCGACAAAAAAGATTTTGTGGTGCTTGATTCAGCGCCTACAAAGCCTCCCAAATCCTATGTTGTTGATGCTCTTATTCAGGAGGCTGGTCATCAAGTGCTGCGCTTGCCTCCATATCATTGCAGAATTTAATGCTATTGAAATGGTATGGAGTCAAGGAAAACGTGCATATGATGAATTAATTCTTGGCTCGAAAGATGTCTTAAAGACTTGGGAAATGGCACTTAGCCAAGTTAAGCCGGAAAATTGGGCCAACTACGTAAGGCATGTAAAAGAAATAATTAAAACCTTTTGGGAGAAAAAAACAAATAATTTCTTCAGTGAAGCCCTTAGTTATTGAGGTCGACACTGATGGTGATGATGACGATTCATCAGAGAGTTAATGCTGTAAAGAAAAATAATCCTGTTCTTTGGAAACTACAACTCTCACTGTACCCATATTTATAGTTGTATTAAAAGTAACCCTTTTTAAAACATTCTTAAGTTTCTTATAATTAATAATAAAAATATCTGCAGGATTTTATCCTACTGTAAATTCAATATAACTGGAGACCGAGCAAACAAATATTTTAGTGTTATATATGATGTTGTATTTACACAAATATGTTACCGTCACCATGCATCAACAATGAAACAACAATATTCATGGTACATAATTATTTAGGTAAAATTAAAAAAAAATAAGACAGCTTCATTTGAATTTTCCCTATTTTATGGGACCCAGATTAATATATTAATAAGGTAAATGGTACAAAAAAATCATTTACAAGTTATCTACTTTTAAGCTTTTCTTTATTAAACCAACTTAATGCTTTTGATAAAAAACTAAATATTAACTGAATATTTCATTTAAACACATTACATCAATGTCCACGTAGTTGCCAAAAGCATTGGACTCACAAGCATCCATCAGCATCCAGCTGCTAAACGACAAACCTCCCACTTTGTCTGCTCCTTATCTTAAAAGTGTCTAGACTAGTATCTGCGTCGTGCAGATTGCATACTTTTTCTTTTCGTCATTGCATACATTTGCTTTTCTCATAAAAACCCCTGATGGACACTGCCATTTCTAAAGCCTAAAACACGACCTTCAACGTTTTTGTTACAATTTATTTTATAAAATAGAAGCATCTTATTGTGTTAATGATACTTTGAATAAATAAATGATTATTACTGTTCTGTTTTATTTATTTTATTATTTAATATAGGAAGCAGCTAAAGAAGTTATATCAGATGAAATAAATCGACTTATCTTCAGGCATCTTTAAAAATAGTAAAATTGCATAATAAGGGATATTGAAATATCCCTTATAGTTGAGATATTTTATCAGGATATTTCAATTCAACTGTGAAATTAAGAGTTTTCCTGCAAATATAACAAAACATAACAGGTCTGTTATTCAGAAATAATGTACACTATTTCACTTTTTTTACGTACCTAAGAGTTCTTATTGAAGGTTTATTTTAGGACTAATTGTGTACAAAAGTGTAAAATAGTGTAAACTATTTCTAAATAATAAAACAACAAATAACTATTAATCTGCACTATATAGGCTCGTTCTATTGTCAGTAAGGCAATAAAAATAGACACTGCTTCAGATTCCTCAAGTTCTTTCCATGTAGCAGAACGGAACGGTAATTGTCTCGAAGTTGCCTCCTCTCCGATTTTGACCAAATTTGGTACGGGGTTTTTGGGCGCTGATTACGAATCTGAAAAAATATTTTTTCGGCAACGTTTCGTTATCGAGATATTCATCATCAAAGTTGAAAATCAAACTAACCTCATTTTTACTATATTCCGCCTTCTTTTTGTACACAATTCTTGATTTTTATCAAAAGTGGCACACAATATTTTATAAACCACCTTTAAAACCTTATATTTTTATTTATTTTACACTTTTTTTCCATTAAATTACGAAGCTTCACTTTTAAGCTAGGCGGCCATGATTCCCTAGTGTATACATGGTTGCGGCCACGATCCGACGTGTGAAAGTGGAGGTTTGTAATTAAATGGAAAAAAGGGGTAAAATAGATATAAAAACAAGTTTTTAAAGGTGTTTTAAAATATTATGTGCTAATTTAGTGTAAAAATCAAGAATTCTGTGCAAAGAAGGAGAATGTGTAAATAAGGTTAGTTTGATTTTCAACTTTGATGATAGCTCGAAAAACGTTGCCGAAAAAATTTTAATTCGTATCAGCGCTCAAATACAAATTTGGTCAAACTGACAACTTTCGAGACAATTACCAACGGACTTTATTTTGTATCTTAGCGAAAATGATAATTTTTAATAAAAATTTAGTTATTGTAATCTCACAATTTTTTTTTAAGATATTAAAATTTTGAAACTCCCTTTCCTCAGTACGGTCCTGACTAAAATTCTTAGATCAGCCAACTTAAATCTGAAAAACAAAATTTACTAACATGTAGGGATATTCGCATTGCCAACCTAAAAATGTTAGCTTGGACAGACTATACATATGAATTTTTTCCCGTGTAAAATTGAATTTTTACCATTGATATTTCTCTCAGTGTACCCCCAAGCTGTTTAAGTGTCATTTCGTCTACACGTGACGTCAGAAATTTGTTTCCCATATAACCAATGCTATTGGGAACTTTAGTCGCTTCTTATTGAGCTTTATATTCTTTGGTAAAACTTTCTAAAAGGGATGTTAAATATGAAATATAAGAAATACTGCAGATCATACAGTTGGTTGAAAGGCACATTCAGCAAGTCCAAGACCAAATATAATAATAATAATAATAACAATTGAAGTTTACCAAAGAAGGTACGGGCCCTAGCAAATAAATGTATATTGCTGAG
Source organism: Listronotus oregonensis (assembly GCA_019359885.1). Taxonomy (NCBI): domain Eukaryota; kingdom Metazoa; phylum Arthropoda; class Insecta; order Coleoptera; family Curculionidae; genus Listronotus; species Listronotus oregonensis. The sequence continues at coordinate 25,074 of JAHBCN010005050.1, read as the reverse complement.
AAAATAAATGATATAAATAAAGTTCGCCGTCAAGCTGACTAGAGTAAACCCATTCAAAAAACTCTGCAAATAAACTAGCGATTTGCTCAGGGTAGCTTGATTCCTCATTAATAAACCCTTGAACGTTTTGTGTATCCATTAGTGCTTCGTTTTGAAATTATATAACTTTAGAAGAAATTAATATTCTTTAGGATATTGTTCTGGGTATTCTGGAAAAAAGTGTTGTAGTCAGCTGCTATAGATATTTTAGCAGGCAAGCGTGAGTTTTTATACCTTTTTGAAAATCTTATTATTATTAATTTATTTTTAATTAGAGAAATAGTTTTTGTAGTAAAGTACTAGGGGAATCTTGAAGATGACGTTTTACTTCTTGGAACATATAAATTGATGGCTACATACAACACAGTAAAGAACATATCATCAGCATTGTTAACATTACTAGTAATAAAAACTTCAATCTATATTTTTAAAACAATCGTTCATACATTCATAATTAGCCTTTAAGTAATTATATTTTGTTATTTCAAGTTCTGGTATCTTCCATCCTCACTATTTGGGCAAAAGAATAAAGAAAAGATCAAAATCTTGGGGACATTATAAAACTTAAAACAAAAAATTTAGAATGGTCTTCATATAAGAAGGTAGTTTCAAAATCTTCAAGATATAAATGTTCCAAGGCCATATGGGACTCTTTAGTAATGAAAGATGGCCTATTAAAAAGAGTCTTGGGCAAGTTGTGATGGCGAAAAGCTATATATATATATATATATATATTATATATATATATATATATATATATATATATATATATATATATATATATATATATATATATATATATATATATATATATATATATATATATATATATATATATATATATATATATATATATATATATATATATATATATATATATATATATATAAAATATATATATCAGACAATTCTACCAACCAAAATGATTCCAGAAGGATTACAAGCTCTGCACTATATTATAGTAGGTGGCCATTTTGGAGTTATGAAGACTTTTGAAAAGTTAGGGAAAGGTTCTACTGGCTGGGAAGTCGTGCCTATGTAAAAGACTAAAGTGTAGAATTTGTAGGGACTACACCTCCACCAAAGCACCTAAAACACAAGCCATGGAAAGATGAAGCAATACAATATAAGGGCACCTTTATTGTATTGCCCCAGACATAGCAGCAAATGACCGGAAGTCCATGCAATACCTGCCCAAGAAGCTACCATTGTTACTGAAGCCCAGATAAAGTCAAACCAGATACGAAAGTGTCGTTAAACGCGTGCACGCCGAATTTTATGAAACTCCGCCCCTAGGGATGGCCAGCCATCCGAGGAAATAGTCAGAGGTCGAGTTACTTTTCAGATTCGTGTTTACGCGATCACTGAGCGGTCAGTGTTATCAATAGTGCGAGAGCTTATATTATTATTTAGGCGTTCAAACATTATTTTTCTTTGACATTTTTGTGGTTTTAAAAATGCCTGGTTATAAGTGTCTGTATTTACACTGTTTAACAAGAAGTGGAGAAAAAAATCATTATTTAAATTACCTCGAGATCCTGTAAGGTATGTTGGTTTTATTATTAATTAAAAAATAACCAAAGTTATTAATACATAAATTATTCCGTATGTTGGCTCTCAAAAGCCTATTTTACTTTAAAAGTACTTTATATAAATTGTTTAATTGTTGGTTTGGTTATCATTTAAGATGTCACACTTGGCTTAAAGCGGTTGGACGAGGAGATCTTTTAGAGAAAAAAAGCATAAATTACAAGATGCGAAGATCACTTTGAAAGCGAGTGTTTTGTGGTATCTACAAGCTGTTTAAAGCGTCTTTGTGATACAGCTATACCGTCAATTTTTCTTGGACCCAAGCGCAAATCCGATGTTTTATTGGAACAACCTCCGAAAAAGGCCATAATTTTATCAGGTAGGTAATTATTCTTGGTATCTGTTACTTGGGCATAGGAAAAGTTACAATTAATGTATTTAATCTGTTAATAAAATTGTGGTCTACCTGGCAAAAGAGACACTTGTTTACACTTCCAATAATATTCCCAGTCATATTTAATAAATCATTAGGAGGGCCAATATCTAAATTTACCTGCCTAAGGCTTACAGGTGCAAATGTCTGGAGTCACTGTTCCTTCGTAAAAAGTTCTACCTAAATACCCAATTGAGTAGTAATAAAAATATATTGACAAGTAAACTCGCAGACAAAAATATTGCATAGTTTATTCTTAATCATTATTTTGGGTTTATTTATCTCCGAGTTGTTATGTATTTTTTATTGCTGAACGTGTTGCTGGAGTGTTTTGGTAATATTACAAACTATAAGCGACAATCGTGCTTAGCCTTAGCCGAATAAAAAATATGTCTAAAAAAGACTTAAAATAAAATATGCAATATTTTTGTCTGTGAGTGTAGTATGCTTTTATAATTTGCTAAAGAAGGCATTTACATAATATCCAAATTAAAACTGAATCAGAACAATATTTGTTAAATAATTTTTTCTTTGCTTCAGATGTGACCCTAAAACCAGATGGAACTTTGGTCCTTAATACCGATAATAGGACTGTTTCCGAAACTAAAGAAGGTAAGCTATTTGTTTTACTTAAAAATTATAACATTTTGCTCCGTTACTTTCCTCACTAACTTTCTATTTGGTATAAATAAATTTGCTACTATTTCAGTTTGAGTATTTCTTTCCAGGACCACTTGGCAATGATGCGAATAAAGATAGTTATGTGCTCGACATCCAGATTCCCAGCACTAGCAGAGATAAAACTCCTCCACTGCTATCTCCGACGGCAACACAAACCTCGCCAAGATTTACTAAAGCCAAAACACAAAATACCCCTCGAAAAGTTAAACTAAGGTACAAAGTAAAATCATTACAATAACGTTTATCTTTTACCAAAGCGGATCTTGAAAAGAAAAAGTGTGAAAAACAGCAACTTCAACATTTTTATAAATTATGCGATAAATATCTAACGACACCCTTAGCTGAATTTGTCAAACTTCAAGCTATTTTAAAAAATAAAGCTCCAAAAGCAAGACGATATTCAAAGGAATATAAAACATTCTTTGTAAACTTGGATTAGAAAACGAACATATATTTGAATCTTTAAAACTCAAAATAAAGACTATGTCAGAACTGGACAAGTATTGCAATATTTGTATCGAGGAAACTTCCATTAAATCTAATTTATATTTTGATGCCGGTAAAGATGTTATTATTGGTTTTGAAGATATTGGTATCCGAAAGAAAAACACGCTTGTTGTGCAAAATGTTGCAGTAATTATGGCTAGAGGGCTTTTTAATAATTGGAAACAGCCTATAGCATACTTTTTTGTGAACACTCAATTGAAAGCGCTTGAAATCCATACAATTTTAAAAAATTGTGTAGCAAAATACGTTCAAGGCGTAACAAGCGACATGGGATCCAATTTTATTCAACTTGCAAACCTATTGGATGTAACTCCAAAAAACCCTGAATTTAATTTAGGAGACTAATCTAATCTACTTCTTTGACCCACCTTACTTGCAAAAAGCCACTAAAAACAATTTAATGAGCAATTCGTTTCATTTTGATGATAAAAATGCATCAGGGAGTTTTATTGAGAAGTTTTACCTTGAAGATAAAAAAAAAACTTACCGGTGCGCTCCTAAATTAACTTACGCTCACATTTTTCCTACAAACTTTCAAAAAATAAAGGTAAACTTATCGGTTCAAGTTTTAAGTAGGACAGTAGCAAGTGGCATGCGCACTCATTTAGAATTGGGTGTATTGCCTCTTGAAGCCCAAGCGACCATAGAAGTTATCGAAAAGTTTGATAAGTTGTTTGATATTTTAAATTCAATCGATATGAGCCACCCAAACAAATACAAAATGGTTTTTAAAGGAGAACAATTCCAAATAGATTTTCTAGATAACATGGGGCAATTTCTAGATGGGTTGAAAGTTTTTAATAGTATTGGTCAGGATGTTACGTCAAAACGTAAATTTCGTCGTTGCTGGATGATAACAATAAAGGCTCTTCAAATCCTTTGGCAACGACAACAAGACGAATCAATCAAGACTGCTTAGAAAATTACTTTGGCAGCGTTCGGCAACAGGGTGGAAACTCTGTAAATCCCACACCAATTTAGTTTCAAAGGACTTTTAAGAAACTATTTTGTATGAATTTTTTACATTCGACTCATATGAATTGTGAAAATGATTTGGATATCCTTCTCTTACGATTAAAACAGGCAAAATCCGCTATCCTTGAAAAAGATAATATACTAACCAGAACATGCAAAGCAAATGCGCTTCCGTCATATGATTACAGGAAAGAAAATTTGGTAATGCAAAACGCGTTTAGCTATGTTTGTGGCTGTTATGTATTTTCCAACAAAATAGATACTCTGGATAAAACTAATTTATTTACGCATTTTAAAGCATATGAAAATGAAGGAGGTGGTTTTGGAAATTTGAAATCCCCTAACGAGGAATTTATATATTTTATTTATCAATTAGAAAAAGTATTTATTCAGTTATTTGACAAACTTTCAATTCAGAAAAGAATTTGCCAAATATATTTAACCGAAATGAAGAAAATTAATTTTTCTCATCCATGTTCGCATTTTGATCTTTTGTATGTAATTAAATTATTTATTCGATTAAAAATATTTTATACAATAAAATTTATAAATAGAGATCTAGCCACTGCCAAAAAATCTGAAAAGTCCAAAAGAAAAATAAAAATTCTTTCTCATTTGTAAATAATAAGTATTTAGCTTTAAGCACCTAATACTATGTTTAATGCTGTAGTCTTAGTTATCTAGATATTATATAGACTGTTGTATTTAAATAATGTTTAGATATGTCTTATTATGTACATATTATTATAGGAAAAATCATATAACTTTTGTCGCACGTCATTAATGACACCATGCGCATTCTTATGGCATTTGCTGGTGACACTATTATTACCAGCAACAAAAGTTATATAGATTTTTCTATAATATATGTCCCAATTTATAGTTTCCGTTTACTTTGTGAACCTTTTTTTTTTCAAACAGATTCTTCAATATAATGACATTAGGCGAAACTAAATGCATATAATATTTAAAAATCAATAGGTATATATGTAATGTACATAGGCTCCTTTTTATTTTGTCATTAGATTTACCTACCTAGTTATCAAATTTTTGATTTAGTAGTTTTTATAAGCATTTTAAAAGTGAATATACTCGTACTGGTCTCCGGACTTCTGGGAATCTGCTGATATTTCCTTACTGTAATTTTAGATGTAAGTTTAATTTGTATAAAGAAAAAAAAATTATTATTATTTATTATTATTATTTTATTTCCGTGGCCAAAACACAAAGTGTAAGGCTAATGATTGTTTAGAAAAAAAAATATATTATTAAATTTAGTGACATCAGATAAAACTTTTATGGCTGACAAAGGTATTTACAAAACCGGTAATTTATAAATAATTATTATAAATTTTATGTATTATAGCATTTTGTTTTCAAAATATTTATGTTGGTGCGGGTAATGCTATTTTAATTTACTAATAAATTTTAAAAATCGAACAAATTTTTTGGTGCGGGCCATACATAACTCCCGCGTCCGAGGTCAAACAAAATAAGCGAGCTCTTGATCGACACTTTCGTATCTGGTGTGGCTTTATCTGGGACTGAAGTACTATTTAAACAATGGATCTGTTGATGGAGTTTCAAGAGAAATACATACCAATCAAGGCAGAAACTTTTAGTCAGACCTGTCTAAGAGCCTATGCAATTTTCTGGGAATCTACAAAACCAGAAACATATCCCTTTAAAAGCTACAAAAAGAAAGTGATCATGTAAAATTTTACTATTAATGAAAGCTAACCATCAGAGATTCATGGTTGGTGAAAAAATTTGGTTATACAGTCCAAAAAGAACAAACAAACTTTGTAAGTAATGGAAGGGACCATATAAAGTAGTCACTCGGCATAATGATCTGGTCTATTGAATTTAGAAGAGCCCACAGGCGAAGATGAAAGTAGTACATCTAGAACGACTGTGCCGCAACTTGGGAGAGAGCAATGTTACAGACTTTTAAAGCATGTGTTATGATTGTAGAAAGTAAAAAATATTTAATTTAGGTTAATAAATTATCTGAATAAATCAGTTTACTTCTTCCCCATGCCGACGACCGTTTTAAAAGATTCTGGGGGCGCTAGAGTAATCTATTTTGCAGGGGATAGGAACCTTCAAAAAAGTCAGAGGCAAATTGAAGGCCAAACGATTCATAAGATGACAGTGATAACTAAATAGTTAGCATAGTTACATTGCATTGTTGTTACCATAGAAACGTTTGTTAACCTGATTGCTAATAAACAGGTATAAAACGTCGATTCGTGTTTCTACAGTGTGTAAGTTGGCGGCATATGGGAACTTTTTTTCATTATTATTAAGTTTGCGAAAAAAAGTTATTCTTTATAAAAAGTTCTGCATGGTCCAAGTCCTTAAATGCAACCATCAGATGTCAAAATTCATTAGTTGTATACAAGGTTTGTTAAAATGTGTTTTTTGCTCCAGACTAAAGTACCTTTACTTTTGACATATTCATCAAATTTTGGCGACATACCGCGTTGAACCCGTTTATTTGACTATTTCTTTTTAACCTGTGCTAAAGAACAGCGAGAGAGGATACGCGGTAGTTAACGGTTAGTTCGCGAAAAAATGTTTATTGAAAATTATTATAAACAAAATGTTTAGAAATAACTTTTAAATGTTCAACATTGTTTATTTACGTTAAAAACTTTTTTTTTGGCATTTCCTTTGCGATAATGTTAAAAATTTAAGTTTTCACATTAATTCATAATTAATCATTAATATTCATAATTAGAAAAAAAAATCGGAAAAAACGTTTTTAATGCAAATATACAATGTTGAATATTTGAAAGTTATTTGTTAACATATTTTCTTCATAATAATTTTCAATATTGTCAAAAGTAAAGGTAGTTAACTCTGGAGCAAAAAACACATTTTTAACAAACCTCGTACATGACTGATAAATTTTGATATATGTTGCATTTAGGGTTTTGGATCCTACAAATATATTCATAAAGAATAACTTTTTTTCATAAACTTAATAATAAAAAAGTTGTCCATATGCTGCCAACTTACGTAGACACACACACACACTATATATGAGGTGTTGCAGAACAATATTTTATTATATATTACATTTAAAATTAGCGGCATTTTAAAGATATGCACAGTTTTATGTAATTAAATTTTTACTTAACATTCTTGTTTAAAAATAAAAATAGCTTAAAATTACAGATATCAATATAATACTAGAACACAAAATGTGAATTATGAAATGCACCATTTACCAATAGCCTAAAGAAATCCTTGTTATATTTATCTTAAACTATTTAACCATCAACCTGGTGGATGTAAGTATTAAAAAACAGCTGATTAACCTGAAGCATTCAATCCATAACTTTTACTAATAATATATTTAAAATGATTTCTTGATGCTTTAAAATAATAGATAAAAAAAATTTACAAAGAAAAAATACACTACACACATAACCAACAAAAAAAAATGTTACAATTAGTCTATTACTTTTAACTTGTCAAACCTTTGTTTAAAGCTGTTCGAATGGTTGTGCATGACTCTAGTAAGTCTAACCTTGCTTCTCCAGTAAATCTTCCATTAATAACAGGTACTCTTAAAGCTTGGGCGATTTATTATAAATATATGATCAACTCGATGCCTTAGTGTCAAAAAACAGGAATTATAAAAATTACACATTCAAGTTACCTTTACCCTCAAATTAATCACAAAAAATTCTCCTTAGTATGAAAAGATGGCATTTCGATCAGCAACATATCAGAGGATAGAGACTTTAAAAATGCTGCATGGTTTTTCAGCTTTCCTAAACATCTCAAATTTTGCACTTAACACTGTTTAATACTAAATCTTCGAATTAAATCATGTATAAAATGTGGCTTATGTGTATAAAACAGACACACAGAGAGCAATTTGAGTAGAAATAATTTTTTCATTAAAAACAGTAGGTATATAAACCAAAAACAATTTTTAACATTAGCAGTCAGCAAGTACAATATTTGGCATACTATCTTTGGCTATTTCACCTTAATTATATGTTGTCATTAAGTAATAGCTGGATTATTGATAAAAGCGCTATACTTACCCAAAGATAAAGATGTGCCTTCTATTTTAATTTTATTATCAGCTTTATTCTTTTCTTGCTTAATAAGTATCTGTGCTAAATCTATCTCAGAATCCTCATCGGAAGAAGTAGAAGAACTGGTAGTTCGCCTTTTCTTCTTACTTTTCTTTTTGTGTTTCTTAACTTTATGTTTATGTTTCTTCTTGCTTTTTTTACTTTTCTTTAAAAAATCGTCCGTTTTTTCTTTTTTTTCCTTTTTTACGATTACCGGTGGTTCGGCATCAAAAGTACTAAAAAGTTCAGATAATATCTGCATTGAAGATTTTTTTGGTTCTGAAAGTGTTATTTTTTTCTCTATATATTCATAGTTACTATCTTCCTTTGATGGATTCATTTTTTAAAATTTACCAAAAATTAATGTGGTAAGATATTTGTTTGTTTGGGAATAAAGAGTGAAGACTTATTTGAAATTCGGACAAAATACGAAAGAACACAAAATACGGACCATCAGACAATGACAAATGTCATTTTCTTCTTTTTTGTTTTTAATATTGTTGTCTTGTTTCTTTGTTTTTGACCAAATAAAGGAGAGGAGAAAGCGCGAGAAGTATGGATTGTATAGGTAAGGATCACCTATATACACATGGCTTTTTTGTTATATAATATATATATATATATATATATATATATATATATATATATATATATATATATATATATATATATATATATATATATATATATATATATATATATATATATAATATATATATATATAAAATATTAATAATTATATAATTATAATATATATTTATATAAATATTTATTATATATATATATATATAATAATAAAATATTTATAATATAATTTAAATTTAATATACTAAAAAAATTACAATATTATAATTAATATTTATATATATTTGTTTTATAATTATATATTTATATATTATTAATAATATTTAATTATTATATATAATATATATAATTATTATTAAAAAAATATAAAAATTAATATATTATATATAATAAAAAATTTTATATAAAAATATAAAAATTAATTGAATCCCTATTAAAGTTATATAGATTATTATAAGGGGGTACATAAAATTTGTATAATAATTTTTTACAAGTATAAAAAAACAATATTAAATTAATACGTTTTGTATTTTGTTTTCATAATTTATATTGCTAATTCCCGGCTCTTCAAGGTTTACCAAGTTGATTGCAGTGTACTCTTTATCCAATACTACAATTCGCTGGTGAAACGGTAAGTTGCTAGAATGAAAGTATTTTCGAAGTTCTGTTATCACTTTTTGGTTGGCAGCCTCCAGGTTGGTCAGTCCACGACCTCCCTCTTTTCGTGGTAAGTACAGTCTTTCAACTGCTGAATTCGGGTGCAGCATTCCGCGTTTCGTGAAGGAGGTACGGACTCCGCGATCTAGTCGGTGCAAGTCTGTGGATAACCATGTGAGTATGCCCGAGGTGTATGTTAATGATGGTATTGCCCATGCATTGATTGCGGTTATTTTGTTTTTGGCGTTAACTTCGGTTCTAAGCACTTTATTAACTCGCCGCATGAATTCCCGTTCCGCTGCCTCCTTATTGTGCTTCTGTCTAATCTCGGAAGACTGCTGAATACCCAGATACCTGTATGTCTCTTCTGGTCCCAAGCTTTGTATATCCCTGCCATCTGCCAAAGCTACATTACCTTCTTCGACCATTTTACCCCTTTTTACATGCACGATCGAACATTTTTCGAGGCCAAACTTCATTTTTATGTCGGCGCTAAAGCTCCTGACTAATTCGAGTTCTCCTTCTCTTCTAACTGACTTGGGCCTCTGGCGTACAGCTTCAAGTCGTCCATGTAGAATAAGTGGGTGAGCTTGGTTTGATCGTCTAAAGCGTAGCCATATTTGCTTCGGTTAAGCAAACTGCTTAACGGGTTCGGTGCAAGGCAGAACCATGCTGGGCTTAAACTATCCCCTTGAAATATGCCTCTTTTTATAGAGATCTCTTTGGTTTTATAGGACTTTGTAGCTGCTTTAATTGACAGAGCAGTACGCCAGGTTGTCATCAGGTGTTGCAAAAGGCTAATGACTCCATCATCGATTTTATAGATGCGAAGAATTTCCAGTAACCAAGAGTGCGGTACTGAGTCAAAAGCGTTTCGATAATCGATCCAAGCCATTGAGAGGTTTTTAAGTCTCCTCCTCGCTTGCTTGGTGATGACGTTGTCAATTATCAGTAACTCCCTGCACCCTCTGGCCTTCTTCTTGCAGCCATTTTGCTCCCAGGCCAGGATTCCATTATGGTGGATATGGGCATTTATTTTAAATTTGATTATTGATGTTAGTATTTTGTATGCGGATGGCAAGCATGTAATCGGTCTATAGTTTTTTGGTTGGCTCAAGTCCCCTTTCTTTGGAAGCATATGTGTTATTCCCAGCGTGAAGTACAGCGGGACCTTTTCAGGGTTGCGAATTGCTTCCTGTATATATTGAGCTAGGGGCTCATGTGTTGCTGTGAATGCCTTCCACCAGTAATTGTGGATTCCGTCAATTCCCGGGGCGGTCCAGTTTTTTAACCGCTTAACTGTCTCTATAATATCTTTTTTGGTGACGGTGACTCTTGGCATTTGTGTTTTGTTCCGCGTGTTCTCTTGTTCCCTGCTTATCCAGGGGCTTGGTTGTTATGTTGTGCTTCCTGGGACCATGTACTCGACCAAAATTCGGTCATTTGAGCTTCTGTTGGCAGCTCTTCGTTTTGCTCATTTCCTCCCTTAAGACTCCGGTAGAAAAGTCTTTGGTTGTTCGAAAAAAGTCGATTTTGCTTGAGTCTGAGTGTTCGTTTGTGGTATTTTCTGAGTCGGCTACCAAGAACTGCTATTTTTTGTTTCAAGTTTTCAATATGTTTCCTGAGAACCTGTCCGTGCTGAGGTTCAGTTAGTTTTATTTTAGCTTTTTTAGCATATGTTTTTGCTTTTTGTTCCACTTTCTTGCTCAGTTCTTGGGGGTTGAGGTAGCTTTCGAGTACACCAATCTCCTTTCGGAAACATGTGATTTTGGTTTCCAACCTTTTCTCCCATGGTGGTTGGTTTAGTGGTTTCCTAGAGTTTGTTGTTCTCTGTGGGCTGCATTGTATGTTGCTGACGACCACGGTTGCACTGAATACTTTATGACAAAGATCTTCGAGACCTTCAGACTGTTTAAAGATCTCGATCAGTGCATTGTTTGTGGTTGTCACTGTAGCCTTTGATTCTCTGTTCAGCTTACATCTTGGTATTGCTAGTCTTGCATCCATTGCCACCCCATTGTACTTTTGATGAATTTCTTGAAACATATCTCTTATCTTGTTAGTTCTTACTGCTGGTCTTCTTGGGTTCACCTGGGGAGTTCGTAGTGGTGAGGTCCTATTCCTGGCGTTTATCGATCTTTGAATCATCACTAATCGCCTAACGATATTTGGAATGAATATTGATTTCATTGCCTCCAGTTCGCCTGGAGATATAAGATTCCTTTGTTTGATGTTGCTTATCTGCGTTGCTAATTGTTGCGATGTAATTGTTGTTGTTGGGTACGCTTCACTCCACTGTTCCATGAGTTGGGCTCTGTATCGGTTCCTTCTAGTCTCCCCTTCAGTAATTCGGTAATAGGCATTCATAAGGAAAATGTTCATTTCACGAGTCCAATGCCGCCTTTCCCTTCCGCGAATGTCAGCGGAACGCCCATCTGAACGTGGTTCATTTGGTGTGCCCAAGCTTCTACTCTGGTCGTTACTGCTAGGGTCGCCAGGCCTTGTGGTTCCGTTTCGCAGAGAGGTGCCACTTGCTTCACGCTCTTCTGCTAGAGGCTTCACTTGAATTGTCGAAAGCAGTTGAAATCACAGTACGAGGGCTGCTACCCCCCATACTGGTTTGCTAGGAGCTGCGGGCTTGCAACACCCGTGGCCTTATGGCCTCCCATGCAGGCGAAACTGGCTGTACAGGATTTACGTCGTTACCAGTAGCGATCAGATACTGCTCGCTGCAATACCCTCACGGCCAGACTATATATACATATATAGATATATATATATATATATATATATATATATATATATATATATATATATATATATATATATATATATATATATATATATATATATATATATATATATATATATATATATTATATATATATATATATATATATATATATATATATAATATATATATATATATATATATATATTAAATATATATATATATATATAATATATATTATATAATATAAAAATATATATAAAATATATATATATATATATATTATATATATATATATATATATATATATATATATATAATATAGATATATATATATATGGCATATGGCTTTCAAATTTTAGGATGACATATTATATAATAAGATGCCGATTTTGCATGCAAACATTGCATGTTTCTATCACTTCCGGTTAATCCGGAAACGACATCAAGTTTAATTTTTTCAATGGAACACATTGTATATTTTTTGGAATTTGGATTTTACGGATCATTTCTGATATAAAATCTATATTATATCCTATACCAATCTCTGCTTGTTTTAGAGAAAAGGGCGATTGAAGATGTCCAAACGATCGCACATTATGCAGTTTTATGGGAAAACAAATAAATGTTATAAAAATTTGATATGTTTAATTTAATTCTTTTTAAAGACCCTATCTGTGGGGGTCATTATAAAACTAGTTCCGGCTTTACCGGAAGTGCTGCGAAAATTGACTTTTCTAATAATGTTACTTCAAAAATTTTAATGCAACACCCTGTATATTTTTAAAAATTTGGATTCTACGGCTCATTTCTAATATAAAATCTATATTATATCATATACCTATCTTTGTTAGTTTTTGAGAAAATTGCTTGCCCCTATAAAAGCATAATGTGCGGTCGTTTGAACATTTTAATCGCCCTTTTCTCAAAAACTAACAAAGATAGATATAGGATATAATAGAGATTTTATATCAGGAATGACTTGTAGAATTTAAATTTTAAAAAATATACAGGGTGTTGCATTAACATTTTTGAAGTAACATTATTAGAAAAGTCAATTTTTGCAGTACTTCCGGTGAAGCCGGAAGTAGTTTTATTATGACCTCCACAGATAGAGTCTTTAGGAAGAATTAAATTAAACATAATAAATTTTTATAACATTTATTTGTTTTCCCATAAAAATGCATAATGTGCGGTAGTTTGGACATCTTTAATCGCCATTTTCTCAAAAACAAGCAGAGATAGGTATAGGATATAATATAGATTTTATATCAGAAATGATCCGTAGAATCCAAATTCCAAAAAATATATAGGGTGTTCCATTAAAAAATTAAAATTGATGTCGTTTCCGGTTAAACCGGAAGTGATAGACACATGTTATAATATCCAAAATCGGCATCTTATGATATAATAAATCATCTCAAAATTTGAAAGCCATATGTTTTCATTCAAGAAAATAAAGGGCTGGGTAGTGATTTCGTTGTCACCCGGTATATATATATATATATATATATATATATATATATATATATATATATATATATATATATATATATATATATATATATATATATTATATATATATATATATATATATATATATATATATATATATATATATATATATATATATATATTATTATTATATTATTTATATATATATATATATATATATATATATATATATATATATATAAATATATATATATATATATATATATTTTATATATATATATATTTTATATATATATATATATATATATATATATATATATATATATATATATATATATATATATATATATATATATATATATATATATATATATATATATTTATATATATATATATATATATATATATATATATATATATATAGTAATAAAGGGTAATGTCTGAACCCCTCCCGGACAAATTTTTAGGGGCTGATTGAAAAAAAATTTTTCGGCAACGTTGTTTTCGAGACATTCATCATCAAAGCTGGAAAATCAAACTAAGCTTATTTTCACTATATTCCCCCTTCTTTTGCACAATTCTTGATTTATATATAAAGTGGCACACAATATTTTATAAGCACCCTTTAAAACCTTATATTTTTATTTATTTACACCTTTTTTTTCCATTAAATTGCGAAGCTTCACTTTTAAGCGGGGCGGCCATGATTCCCTAGTGTATATTCCAATGGTTGCGGCCACGATCGACGTGTGAAAATGGAGGTTTGCAAAAAGGGAAAAAAGTTTTTAAAATATTATGTGCCAATTTAGTGTCAAAATCAAGAATTCTGGAAAAGAAGGAGAATAGGTAAATAAGTTGTTTGATTTCAACTCGATGATAATATCTCGAAAACAAACGTTGGCAAAAAATATGTTTTCAGATTGGGACAACCCAAATATATACCAAATTTGGTAAAATGGACAACTTTCGAAATTAAATATATATATATATATATATATATATATATATATATATATATATATATATATATATATATATATATATATATATATATATATATATATATATATATATATATATATATATATATATATATATATATAAATTATATATATATTATATATATATATATATATATATATATATATATATATATATATATATATATATATATATATATATATATATATATAAGCACTGCGAACATAGGACGATCCTGGACGATTTTGATGTACCTAAAAACGCCGCACGCATTGCTTATCGATCAATAATTTTCGGCAAACAATAATTTATAAGACGCGCGTCGACCGGCCAAGCGATTAATTCAATACGTTTATTCCTGAAATAATTCTTTACTATCGAACGCTCGACAGCTATAGTTGTACAGTGTCGATTATTTGCGACTAAAAAGTTTTTTTTAAATAAAATAATTATTATTAATAATGGATGATCACGAAGTGGAATAAAAAATTAAAATTATTAAATGGTATCACCGTGGAAATCCTGATAGGGGAATTAGGGTATTATTTATTAATTTATTTCCAACCAGGCTTACCCCACGATTTTCACTATTTACCGAGTCATTAAAAACTTTCTGACATTTGGTTGTTTAACTCCAAGAAAACATAAACATGATAGTGAACCAGAAGAAAACAACGAAAGAAAAATGAAGGAAATTATGGTAGTGGCAAGTGTTATTGAAAATCCTACAATTTCATTAATACAATTGTAAAAGAGGTTAATTTGAGCATAAGATCTGTGGGAAGAGTGCTGAAAAAAAAATGGATACCGATCCTACAAAGTAAGAAAAATCCATGAAATTTTCCCTCATGATCATTTTAGACGAATGCAATTTTGTAAAACTGTAATGGACATGAAAAATAACAATGAAAATTTTATAAGAAATATTGTTCTTTATGGTCTCACCCAACGATTTTTTTCTCTGGGGTGACGTAGAATCACAAATTTATGGTTTCCAGGAGAATAGGGCTAATAATCTACAAGAATTGCAATTACAAATTGAGAATTCTTTTAGGATTATTACCCTTAACGTTCTAGCAAATGTCAGAAGGCTTTTTTATGACAATCTTGGTTATTGTTTGGCTCAGGAAGGTGGTATATTTGAGCATTTTCGATAACTAAAAAGATTTTTTCTTTTTTTATTCTATGAATGCACATTAATTTATTTTTTTTAAATATCTTCTGCGTTCCATTATTTATTTGAAAAAATTCTTTATTTTATTAGAAAAAACTATTTGGTTCTTAAAACCATAGCAAACATTGCTGTCTCGTAAGCAACTAATTTTAAATTTATGGCTGATAAGAAATCCGATCGAAAACGGTTGATAGCTCCTGCTACTTGCCTATAAACACTGCATATTTTTACTGAAAATAAAAATGTAGTACACAACTAAACTGAGCAGATAACTCTTCCGAATTTATCACCGTACTCCCCACCAGTCCCAACCAAAAATGAGCCACATGAGGAAACAAGACAGAAATTGAAATGCAAGCAAAAATTATTATTGGTATTTTAGAATTGGGTACATCCAAATCACCCAAGAGCCTCCTATGTTCCAGTACGGTGCGCTTACTGTATATATATATATATATATATGTATATATATATATATATATATATATATATTATTAATATATTTTAATATAATATATTATTTATATATATATATATATATAATATATAATATATATTATTATATATATATAATATTATACATATATATATATATATATATATTATTATTATTTATATATATATATATATATATATATATATATATATATATATATATATTATTATTATATATATAATTATATATATATATATATATATATATATATATATATATATATATATAGTATATATATATATATATATTTATATCCTATATAGTTTGTCCTTGTTGCGGAAGTTGAATTTATGTGGTGCCCATGCACAGAAAGAAAGTTGTTTTAAGCCCTTGACGAGCATAGTGAGAAAACGTGATTAGTAATTTAAATTGTAAACGTGACCATCACTGCCCCCCAAAATTTTATAATAGGGATTGACCAAAGAATACAACAAAACAATAGTAGAAATAAATAGTTGTTTTATTATATAAACATAAAAATTTGACAAGGCTAGAGCTAGGAGCAAAAGAAATCCTGGTAAAAACCCCAAAGAGGGCACCGTGAAAACAAATGGCCGGGCCAATAGCATTTTTGGGAAGAGTGGAAGAATTCCGCAAATGAGGATGACTGGGTCATTTATGAAGAAAGATTTGAGAAAATTTTTCATAGCGAACAGCATTACAGACGATAAACTGAAAGCAGCAACTTTATTAAGTCTCAGGGGATAAAACCCTTTACAAGCTTAAGGGATTTAAGTTTTCCAAAATACCCAAAAGAAAAGAAATTCAATGAAATAAGAGAGTTATTAAGAAAGCAGTATTGCCCACAAGTATCAGTGTTCCGAGAAAGGAAGGAAATTTATGAAGCCGTACAAGGAGAAAGGAGCCAATCCGAGAGTGGTATGTCCGATTGAAAAAAATGGCGATAAACTGTAAATTCGGGAACAACGGGAAATTTTTTAAAAGACAGATTTGTGTCCGGATTAAAGAAGGGGAAGATTCGGGATAGACTTTTGGGAAGAAAGTAAAAAAATTGAATTGAAAGTGATCGAACATTGCCCTGAAAAAGGAATCCGCCATGACATCCGATTCATCGGGAAGCAAGCAAAAAAATTCATAGGAAAAGAAGCAGAAATTTGGCAACATGGCTAGGAAGCGTTTCCATAGGCCTTTCATCATGTGACAAGCGCAAGCGCAGTCACCATGTTGAAATGGCGGCAATTCAAAAGTTTCGAATTGTTTTGATCGACAATGGCTGGGAATGCAGTATTATCTCCCAATTAAATCATTTACTGAAAAATGTTGTGATGGTGCCACTGATTTATAATTCAGTTGAACCCCATAATTGTACGCAATTAAAAATGTAGTTTAAAAATGTCAGGGGACGTCTTTAAAAGGAAAAGCGTGAGCTGATTGAGAGGTGAGGCATCATTACTTTTACTATACAAAAGTATCTATAATTTTATTTTAATTAGCTACACATATAAACAATTGTTATATTGATTAAATTGTATTGTATTTAAATGATTTATAGCGTTTCACTCTTACATACTCCATAACAACACCGCTTCTTCGTTCCTTTTCGTACTGATATCATTATAATAATCGATTAAAAAAACCTATTTGCTAATTAAGGCACTTTTTTCTTTATTTTCGCATTTCTTTTCTTCAATAACTATACTTTCTTTAGTATTTTTTTATTTTAATTATGTGTTTACAGGCCCTATTACATGCTTGTTTACAAAAAACAGTACGAAAAAAATGGCGGATACTGACGCATGCGCATAAAAAAAATTGTGATGAAAAGGCCTATTATTCGCATCAGCGGGTATGACAGGCGCGCCACCGGCGTGCGCCTTCAGCTGACATCCGAGGAGCAATGGCCGACAGTGACAGATCGACATCAGGGAGCAAGAAAAGATGATGAATTTGGTAAAAGACAAATTTCGTGTAAAATATGTGGCTAAAATCACTCGAATCCTTGTAAGTACGCTAATTATAGATGTAATAGATGTAAAAATAGACATTTGGAAAATGCATGCATAAATAATAACATAGAAACACATAACCTTATAGAAATACAAAATGAAAATAGCGGCGATTTGTTTGTTTTATGATGATAAGGATATTTTTATTATAAATAAAGACACTGATAGGTTTAATAATGATTTTAAATTAAGCGTTTTAATAGAAAATAAGCCCTTAGAAATGATTGTAGACTCTGGTGCAGCAATATCCACTTTAACTTAGAAATTTTTAACAAATATTTTAAAAATTGTAAATTGTTTACTGATAATGTAGTTGTAAAAGGTTTTAATGGTCAATGTTTAAGACCGAAAGGTTTTTTTTATGGTATGGTTACCTATAAAATGTAAATAAAATGATAAAATTGTATGTTTTTGATAAGGACAGACTTAACCTTTTAGGAAAAGATTTTTTAAGTGTTTTAATTTAAATTAAGTATGGTAGATATAAATAAACTTGACAAATTAGAAAATGATTTAATTGACAAATTTCCTGAAGCATTTTCAGAAAAATTGGGTGTTTTTAGATTTTTAAAAGATTAAATTCCTTTAAGAGATAATGTTGGACCGATATTTTGTAGACCTAGACCTGTGCCTTTTGCATATCAGATACCGATAGAAAGGAGTTGGAGTAAAGAACAGAACAAGGAGTTATACAACCAGATGTCGAAAGGCTGGGAACTCCGATAGTCCCAGTGGTGAAACCAGAGGGAGGAATAAGACATGCGGATTTATAAACGACAATAAAAAGTATTTTGAAAATGTGGGGATTTCCACTTCCTGGAATTGAAGAGGTGTTACAGAAGTTAAATGGAGGTAAAATTTTTAGAAAACCACATGAGTAAGGCTTATGCGCAGTTTGAACTGACGAGCAAGCAGGAATTGACATTTTGGTCAACCCATAAGGGTATTTTTAAATGTTGAGAATGCCTTATGGCAT
Source organism: Listronotus oregonensis (assembly GCA_019359885.1). Taxonomy (NCBI): domain Eukaryota; kingdom Metazoa; phylum Arthropoda; class Insecta; order Coleoptera; family Curculionidae; genus Listronotus; species Listronotus oregonensis. The sequence continues at coordinate 5,790 of JAHBCN010005050.1, read as the reverse complement.
TCGGCCAGCGCAATATTTCAACAAAAACTTGAAATGTTTTTGCAGGGTTTACCAGGGGTGTGCAATTATTTGGATGATATTTTAATAATGGGAAAGGACATGCTAGATCATTTTAAATAACGTAGAAAGAGTATTAGAAAATTACAAGAAGCAGGTTTAACGTTGAATAAAGACAAATGTGAATTTTAAAGGTGAATTGAGTTTTAGGGCATAAAATTTCGGCTGATGGAATCAAAAAAACGGAAACAAAAATTAAAGCAATATTAATGTACCAATAAACATCAGTACACCCAAGTAAGATCGTTTTGTGGCTTCAGAAATTATTATAGTAAATTTGTACTCGATTAGCAGTGTAATGGATTCTGGTTGAAACAAAAGGCTAAAGAATAATTTTGGGAAAGGTTACTCACTAGTACTTGTTAGGTCATCAATCCAATGCACGATTAAAGCAATTGACCGTAAAGGTTAACAGCATGTTATTATTTAAATATTAGTTTATATAACAATACTCATATTTATTGTAAACTGTGTATATTAAATAATGTTTGTTTAATGTTTAATTAATATATATATTAATAACTTGATCTATACACATTAAGATTAGATACATTTAGATGCAGTAAGATAAGTTAGTTACTAAAAGCCTAAGAGGCATTTATACTTTTTTTTCATTTTTATATTAAAGTATGTTTTATACAAAGTCTCTTGTTTGACTTTTTTGACGTGTACCAGATACTACGAACCCAAGTAAAAAAGAAGAGTACACCACAAGCAGAAATTTTGTGTCCCA